>WNLN01000137.1:0-74959 GCA_021347865.1 Sarocladiaceae sp. CBMAI 1973
CTTCAACGACCGCGAAACGTCGACGCAGGACAAGAAGGAGAAAGATACTCCCGTCGGCGCCATCGCTGGAGGTGTCGTTGGGGGTGTCGCTCTGCTGACCCTTATCGCGGCAACATGGTTCTTCTGGCGCAGGCGGCAGCGACGGCAGATGCCCGAGCTACCTCCCAAACACGATCCTGGTACCGAACTTGACCCCAAGGCTGAAATTGTCGAGGCGCCCGCTAAGTTTGCAGAAGCCTTGGGCGATGGCTCGGACGCCTGGGAGTTGCAGGGAGGTCGAGTGCCTGCTGAGTTGGCAGCACAGACACCAAAGGCAGGTCAGGGTCCTTTTGAGCTGCCAGGAGAGTCGCAAATCGGTCGGTCCTAGAACCAATATAGATGCCCATCCCTAGGAAACTATAGCAGAATAATGAGAGGTGATGTTTACGTGGCTCATGCGACGACAAGAGGCTCTAAAACATGTAATGCAAGTAGTAATGATGGACGATGTGGTGGTATAAGGTAGGATAGGTCCTCGGGATCAACTGCCCCCACTAGAGCTTCAAGTTGGATGGTGCGAGTCGCTGGCGTCATGTCCAGTCGGCGGGGCTTATCCGATCGCCCGACTGACCATCCTTCGATCGAGCGGAAGTCTGGCCCCGTGATCTTCAAATCCTTTGGAAACGTATCTTGGATATTTCATTGACTTCTTTTGAACACTCCTTGAGGAAACCCTACTCAATAGCACATCCACTCATTAGCACATGGCGAGAGCTCGCGCTTGCTCTTCAAGGCCGAGATGACACGGCCGACATCTATCGATAGCCTTCCAAATGAGGTTCGAGCACCCTCTTCGTGAACAGACAACAGGTGCCAAGCTAACTGATGTCACTCAAGATTCTCATTGTGATACTTTCACATCTTCACACAAAGGATCTCCTACCCTATGCAGCAGTCAGCCGGCACTTCTACTCCATCGTCACCCGCGCCATTCATCGACGCGTCCTCGACGCCGCAACTTTGCCAAGGAACGAGCTGATTCTCGAATGCTATCATCCAAGCGCGAAGATCTCAACGCCTTACTTATCATGCCAGAAATTAGGCACGTATACTCTCGATGGAAGGCCGATGCCTGACGAGTGTGAACGCCTCCCAGAGATACAGAGGCTCTACTCTTCCTTTCGTCCGGTCACCATTGAGGACAACCGCAGATCATGGCGCTTTAGAACATTGGCTATAGACCCGGATACTGGTGACGGGGTCACACAGTCTTCTTCAGCGAGACCTTGTCCACGAGAAGATGTATTTCTCGACTCCGGGGAGCTTTTCTCTCAGTTATGTACTGTGACCAACGTTGTCAAGGAAGGCCCTAGGCATGGGCTCTTCGTCAGCCATGTCAACGTTAGCGACGGTGTGATCCGCGTTTGGCGGGAATGGCTCGCGCGGCGCGTCAGCATGTCATTTGAAGCTCAAGCAGACGACTTTGGAAACGAGGACAGGGTCCTGTGGGCCGATAGAGAGAAGCACGTTGGACTACACTTCCAAGTGACGCTTGGACCTTCAGAGAGGATGCCACTGTTGTCAAACCTTGATGACAATGAGCCAATATCGTATACCCTTGAGTACAAAGGTAAGACATTGCATTGCGCCCTCGCACTATCGTATCACACGCCTGACGGTGGACAGAACTTCTGGTGCGGTCTTCGCAGCTCTTGTTGGCGACGGAAAAGGCCGAGGTGCAGGAAGTCGCACACTCTGGCAAGGCCATCATCATATCGTCAATCTGAAGCCTCGTCGCACCACGACAGCCTGTCCAAGCGCGGCAGATTTGCGATCAGAAACAAGGAAACAACTGCTCCAGTGACACAAGACTGAACTCACTGCGATCGTTCAGAGTCGGGCCTCCAATTTTCATCCCCTGCATCAATGTCTCGGCACCATACGATCTTAAGAAAAAAGACGCGTTAAGTGGTGAGGAAACCCAAGCGAAGCAGCTTTTCACCTATCCTGCATGTCTTGGGTGCAAGTCCCGACCTGAAACTCGCCCTCGCATTTCACCGATCTTGGACGTCACTAAGCCTTACACAGCGCCATTGTTCACTGCAGCAGTGGGTGCAGTGCAGCGTAGCAGCGCAAACTTCGGAACGACCCCTGCGTGAACTGCGTTTGATCGTCGTAGGAGACGGTTTGACCCAGCGGACCCCAAACTGCTTGGCACGGAACAGATGGCGGTCCAAGTGCTGTCATGTGGACGGAAAGAAGAGGAAATAGACGCAAGATTGACGAGTGTTTGGTTCGGTAAGCCGGCAGGGCGAGGAGTGAGACCTGGGCGGCATCATGCCTGGACGAAATGTGGTGGTGTGAGGCAGGCCATTATGATCATCAACGGCATTGACATGACATGACAGGTGACGGCGGCGAACAGTGGTGCCTTTCAGCGAGGGTGGTGGGCAGAGGTAGCACTGGAAATCGGGATAAACACACTGAAAATGCTGGGCACCAGCTGTGCATAGTGGCATAATCGCCAAACTGCATACCCGTGCTTATTACAGTGAGTGAACGGGCAAATAAACCACCAAACCACAGCAAACACCAAACTGCAGACATCGTCTTTCTGAACACGCGATCGAGGCATCGCTTGATCTGCTAGCGCCATCCGTCCGATAACATTCAAGTGATCGAGAATGCACGTCAACGCCCACGGACTTCCTCTGTAATAGGCCTTCCAAATCCCTGCCTCTTAGCAACCGAACCCTTCTTGACAAGCAAGGCGCCGGGACCGTGACCGTTTCATCGACCCCCATCAGGCTGGGGCGCATTTCCCAACATGGCATCATTCAGGGAATTCTGACCAACGAGCTTCACTGACACCGTCTCGAAGCCGAGGCGGTGACAAGACGAACATGCCCTTCGCTTCCCTGATAGCCACGCAAGGGGCCCTGTCGCCTTGAGGTATCCAAGTGGATATGTCAACGGCTAGGCCTGGGCAACGTTCGCATTGATGCCAGACGAACGGCTCCGGATCCAATCGCGTCGCAGCTTTTCTTGTCACCTCACTGGAGGAAGCCGGGCCACGATGAGAATACCAAGAGCTGGATGATGCCGGAGTGGGGGAGGGCTCCCATGCGAAGCTTGCATCGGGCATCGTGCACGCCTCTCTCCAGCTAGCCCTCACTTTTCCTCTCTTTCCTTCTCCTGCTATTGCGTTTCCATGCTTATTGTAATGTCTGTTTAACGTCTTTCTCCCTTTCTTTGTTATTACGTTCGTCTTCGTTTCTTGTTCCGTCTGTGCACTAATCCGTGTACTTGACGGTTCCTTTCTTTCTTTTCTTGGGTTACTTTCCCCTTCGCTTCTTGACACCCCGCGCATCCGCTGGATCGGACCTTGTACGCCCTCAAGGTGTTTTGTGCGACTGTTATACGATTCACGTCTTATTCTTAGAGCTGGTCTCAACCTCATTTCGCATTCTCAAACTCGACACGGCCTTTTGTCTACTTTCCTTGTAGTGTCCCATCGCTTTCACCATGGACGAAAAGTCGGCGGCCACGACGGACCGCAGCGACCTCACATCGCCCACTTCAATCTCAGGATACTCGCTCTGGCCACAAACACCCAAGCCCACCGCGCAAAATCCGATGCCTTTGCCCTTCCAGAAGCCGGCGCAAGTCGTCATCGAGAAGCCTCCGCCAGTTCCAGAGAAGGACGATGCGCTTTCAAGTTCAGCGAGCTCAATACGACCTATGACGAGATCAACGAACCGCCTGTCCTTCACTACGATGTATTCGATGCGCACCAAGAATATCAAGTTTGGCCGTGGGAAGAACTCAAAGGTCGAGCTTATTCCACAGCCAAGTGACGACCCTAACGATCCTCTCAATTGGCCTCGCTGGCGCAAGGACCTCAATGTTGTTTCCCTTCTCATGATGGTCGGTCTTATTGGAGGCATGAAGACGGCATTTGTCACGACAAACGGCGCCATGACTGCCGACTTCAGAGTCTCTTACACAGCAGTAGCTGCTCTCACAGCCGTGCCGCTGATGCTCTCCAGCTTCACCGGTACTTTGTGTCTGATAGCATCGAAGGTCGTGGGCAAGCGCCCTCTCTATCTTGGATCCTTCTTTCTCATTTTCATTGGATCGATATGGAACATGACGGCGCATGATAGCTATGGATCTTGCATGGGCGCGCGTGTCTTTCAAGGTCTTGGATGGGGAGCTTTTGATACGCTTGTGATCGGCTCGATTCAAGATACATACTTCGTATGTCTCTCGTATACTACCTCAGATATGCATCGCTAACAGAGTGTAGGAACACGAGCGCGCACTTCGGATCTCTATCTATAACATCTTCACCATCGCGACGACCTGGGGCTCTCCCATCATCGGCGGCCTTGCCTCGGAACGCGCCGACTCTTTCACTGTCCAGTTTCGCATCATCAACACCTTCTTCCTCATTGCGATCCCGATGCTTGCTTTCGGCGCCCCCGAGACAGCCTTTGACCGCGTTCGCGCCATCACTCCCGTTGACGAGCCTGCGCCTGCCAGGCCTTGGCTTTTGCGCGAGCGCCTCAGCAAGGCCAACTTGATGCACGATCTCGACAACCTGAAGCCTTACCTTCATATGGCCCGCCCTTATGCCTTCAGCAGCCCGGTGACCCTCCCGACGATCCTCCAAGCTCCGCGCGCCATGATCGCCCCAACCACTTGGCTCGTCTTCCTCCTCTCGTTTATTCCGTACGTCACGCTTTGGTCTCTCGCTGGCACCATTGCGCTTCTCGTCACACCTATGCCACTCATGCTCGGTCCCACCACCATCGGAACCCTCATGGTTGGCCCATGGTTGATCGCCACCATCGTCGTCGCAAGCTTCTGCTTCCTTCGCCAATACCACGAAGCATTCACCCAGCGCATCAACATCATCACCCTTGCCGCTGGCACGACCGTGGTGATCATCGGCGTCACGACTTTCGGCATGACAATCTGGCGCGCCATGACCCGCGGCATCGACGGTACCTCGTGGCTCGTCAACCCCAACGCCGGCGACGAACTCAGCCTCCCCGTCCTCTCGTTCCTAGTCGGTCTCCTCGCGGCCGGAGTCTATATTTTGGATGCGACGACCCGTCCCCTGATCGCCCGCTCCGCATCCTTCACCTCATCCAGCATGCCTGTCGCCCAACGCACAGTCGGAGACATGCACGCCGGTGTAGTCGTCCTCCGCAACCTCACAGCTGGTATCTTCATCCTTGCCATTCCGGAAGCAGTGGCCAGTTTCAGCGGTCTTCGCGCCACCGTCATCGGACTCTCAAGCGCACAGGCTGGTGTGGTCATCTGCATCGCTGCAGCATGGTGGTTTTACGAGGAGAACATCTGGCGCGTCGACGGGAAGATCATGGGTCTCGTGGATCTCAGTATGCTGAAGAAGTCACACAGCTTCTTCGAGACGGATTAAGGAGGAGCAGAGACAGTATTGAAACGGCCGGACTTTTGATGATTTTTCGGGATACCAATGCGACGGGCCGGATGGGAGGAGTTCTTTTTGGACATGCAACACACAACGAAGCTGCTGCTAATGTTTTTGCCTTGCCAAAATTTGGCACCGGCTTCACTCGCTTTTCTTTCACATGAGTTTGATATCAGTTCTGACTCTCATTCATTCGCTCACCACCGCCCACTTTCACTCTTCCAGCTACAACAAGGCTCACTTCGAGCCGCAAGTCGTACTTTCACCCCATTTCCTACAAGTTCTTAGCTTAGCTCAAACCAAATCAAAAATCACATGTCGCATATCGCATATCACTTTGTATTCCCGCGTGACTTGAGTTGTACGTTTACGAAGCTGTCATATCTCATATTTCGAATGAAGTAAATGATACCGGCAAGATCCGAGACCATTTGACTCCCGCCCCGATCCCGTGCCGCGCCCAGAGAGGACGTTTGCTCCTATGTTGAGACCCGAACACCAGTATCCTACCGTACAAAGTGAATACGACACTCTCATGTCCCGCAATAAGTGTCGCCGCGTTTGACTCTACAAGCTCTCGGACCGCTTCCCTGGCGCGTCCGCCATACGACGAAGTTCCACGTCACTACCCGCCACACCCGAGTCGCCGTCATCTAAGTCACTGTCAAATTCCCCGTGTCTCCTTGGCCCTCGTCGCTCATCCTCACCGTAGGTGTCCATGCTGTCATCTTCATCTCCTTCGCCCCTTCTATCCGTCCAGAAGCCGATCCACGCCGCTTTCAGAGCCGTGCCACTTGTGACAAAGAAGATTACCGCGTTCCACAGACCTTGAAGCGGTAGGACCGCAGCGGTAGCAACATGGTACTCAAAAGGACTTTTGCCCTGAAGCCAGCTGTGAATCCGATTCAAACTGCTCGGAATCCAGGTGACGAGGACACTGAGTGCAAATAGGAAGCTTGTCCGCAGGTACGCCCTCTTGATGGGGTCGTCGATGACGAATTTGGCGAGTGTCTTCCTCACGGCGCGCTTGTAACGAGCGATCGTCGAGGATGGACTCTGACCAGTGACACTGCGCTTCTTGCTCAGCGGAGACGCAGACGATGTGACACTTGAGTAATACGTGCGTGTCGCCGACGGGTTTGGTGGTGGAGATGTATCTTCCTCAAATGACACATGGCTAACATTGCCCCCAAGCGCGCGCTTGGGTGTCGAGACTGTCGGGTAGTGAAGCGGGATCGAGGAGTGTGTGACCTGGATTTCCGTAATCGCTGTTCCGTAGAAGGCGTCAGACGGGAGAGGTGGGAGAGCCACTTTAGGGACCTGGGTGGCATGAGCGGATAGATCCCGTCAAGTGATATTGGGCATGTTTTACCTCTACCATATTCCCGCCGTCCCGATTCTTAGACGTGGACAAGCTGCGGAGTTGGTTTCGTGTATGGAAGACATGATAGCCAACCATGGAGTAGAAGAGCAAGGATCCCGCGATGCAGATCCAGATGAGCATGTAGTATGTGTAGATGCGAATCTCGTCCCATTCCTTATCAACCCAGCACCAGATCTGCAATCATGGTCAACAATTTGTATGCTTGGATGTTCGTATAAGGCTGGTTTGGGTTGGGGGAACGTACTGTAGCACCACCATACACAGGTCCTCTGCCTTCTTTCCGTACAAACAGCAGGGAGAGAGCGATAATGAAAGGTCCACCATAGCAGACGAGACAGTACACCCACCACCATTTCTTGAAGGAGTCTGGACTCGTCCGAAAGAAGAAGACGAGGAAGACGTTGATCGCCATTGCTAGTGACCACCAGGGGTCAGACTGCATAAACCTGGGATACCGTCAACATATTAGCACAAGCACAATATTGGCACGGCTCTGCGACACCCACATCTCAAATAAGAAGCTCTGCGCTTGACAGAGTGCTGTCTCTTTGCCTGCCTGCAGCCCATCAAGGGCGATGATACTCGCCACGCTGGCCCCGATGTTGGACACGCTGGCGAAGACGATGAACGTGTTTTGGACGTTGCGCGTCCGAGGAACGAGAGCATAGGCGATGAAGATGAGGAATACGGCGACCAGACTGATAGAGCCGCCGATTCGCTCGAGATAGACGATGATGTGGAGTTGGTGCTCGAGGAAGTCCTCGTCCATGGCTTGAGCGGCGGCATCCCACATGTTGGGCAGAAGAGTTGCGTTTTTCAGGGCAGGGAGATGAAGCAAAGAGGGTATCGGACGTCAGCACTTCTGTTCTGTCTTTGGAGGATACATCGAGACTCTTGTAGATGTGATTGTGTGGTGATGACATGCGAGGGCAACAGCCAGAATCGTCGATTGTCGACGCAGTAGGATTGAATACAGTGCCTGAAGCACGAGCCGCGATACAAATGGCGTTATTCTCGATCCCAAGAACTCGACATTCAGTTCAATCAGCATTCAAGAAACAGAAAAGCCAAGATAGAGAAAAAGGGTTGTGCGGAAATGCAGACAGACGAGAATGTGGGTGGCCGAAGGCCAAGGAAGGTGCAAAGCAGCAGCGGCCAAATCCTCGCCTGCCTCCCCTTTCCGCTCCTCCAACCCCAAAAGCCCCGATTACATCTCACACACCTCCCTCAACATCCATCGATCCAAGAACAGCCAAGTCGTGAACGGCATCGGGAGGGCACGTCGCCGTCCGGAGGGTGGGCACTGAGTCTGGGACTTGAAGCGAGAAGACCGCTGGGGCATAGGATTCACATGCGGTGGCACCTGAGCATGCGAGCACCCGGAGGCCTATCTCACGGACTCTCTGTCTTGGGAGTAATCCTTTACAAGCACCCAATTCGCCATCTTTCCAATCTTTCTTGTGCTGCCGTTCCGTCTTGACCTTTCTCGTCTCCTCCATCTGGGTCGCTAAACATAGGTAAGGTAGTCATGGAGCAAAGGACTGTATTGGGTTACCTGCATGGAGATACAGGGCTGACCAGCAAGCCACCATCCGACAGAATCCTGGTAGCATTGTTCACACCACAGTGCTCGAGTTCTCATATACATCATTCCTAAAAGCGACCAACAACTGGGAGCCTGGAATGGGCAACCCTATCGCTGAACGCCCGGCCCGTGTCATCCTAACACGAGCTTCGACCATGTCTCTCGACGGGCCGTAGCGAGCCCCTTTCTCCACCCGTCTATCATTAGTTTCAAGCTGCTCCGTTGGTTGACATCAAGCTGGCCAACAGTCCCCCACGGACGATCGGAGCGCCATGTGGCCCTCGCGTGGCTTTCAACGGTCGTCCACAACACACCTAGAACGGCTATACAACAGTCGATACATTTTGGCTGCTATTATGTAGTATTTATTTACAGACTCGCGATAGGGACGGGGCAGCATGTGGTTGCCATTTCGATTGATCTGACAAACGATCTTGCAAGGCGCAAGCTCAGGTACCGTGATCGTGATACCAGGCCGTCTACAGGAACAAGATCACGTACGTGGCAGACAAAGCAGGCTACAACAATTGTTGGTCGTCAACCCGCATACCCATCGCCCAACAGCAGACAATAAGTCTAGCCAACGATGTTATGCATCTTCCCTTTCAAACAGCCACGTTATGTCCCGATCTTGGCAACGCATCACAAAAACTCATCTCTTTTCGTTCCCAAGCCCCTGTGGCGTTCCTATTGTCGATGAGCGGTGAGGACGAAAATAAGGCTGCCGGTCTACCTGCATAGCCAAGCTCAGACCGCCAACCGGGACTCGATCAACCGCCCGCACTTCAAGACACATCACGATTTGAATGCAACCCCCAAACATTGTATTCATACCCAAAATTATCATGTCATCTATTCACAATGTTAGTTGGCTCACCAGAAGTGTCGCGTCAGTATCGTTCGCACAGTACGGAATGCTGACAACCTCTGCCAGCCTCTCTATTCGAAAGTGCCGTCGTGTCAGCAGCTGAACACGTCGTGTAACCCATATTCCTGCATCTCCCTTGACACAACTTTTTCACGCGCAGCACCGCCACCAAATCAAGTGCTTATCGCAAGGGGTGGTTTACCACGCGGTGTGCATAGTTCTGTGGACAGTGCCTTGACGGCCAGCTTTGGTAAACCTAGACCAGCCTGCTAAGCGCCAAGCCAACAGAGCATCGCATACGAAGCAGTGAGCAAGTCGTTCCATGACTATCACAGAGGAATTCAGACCACCCGATGTCTGCTCTCTAGCAGTCATCGCAAGTGTTGAAGGGTACATTCTGATGTCGTGCATCATCTGGCTGAAACGATGGCAATGGTGAGACGAGACCAGACAAAGACACTATGCACTGCAATGAGAGACATCGCTTACTATGTTACAACATCTGCAACTTCAATCAATATAACTACTCCATACCACCATACCATGTTTGAAGCCGATGCTTCTCAAGAACACATTTACATATAAGGTTGTCCAAGCTTGCACCATATACTAATACTCTCCACCATCCTCCCCAGGTTTGAAGTCCGACTTACAGGGTGTAGATGAAGTCAGGACGGTGGTCGAGCATGGCTGCGATCTCTGCCTGTGACTTGCCCTGGATGAGGTGGTCACGCTCACCTGCCAGCCTGGCCTTGTTCTCCCTCCTCAGCAGGTACCAGAACGTGATGCTGCCGCAAAGGACACCAAAGAACAAGTATCCGATAATGACGCCGTGTCCCTGGAAGAACCTGGGCGGGTCGAAGTACACATTGCTGCTCACCACACCGTTGAGGTTTCCCCAACCGATGACCATTCCCATGACGATACCGCGCTTGTAGACACCCTCGATGTTGTTTGCAACCCAAGCAATAGTCAGGGAAACAGCAGGGTAGATTCCCATCGCGCCGAGGAAGGTGCCCACGTATTGGACGCCAGGCTTCTCCGAGGCCATGATCATGGTGAAGCCGACGATTCCGCACGTCGCGATACCAAAATTGAAGTAAGCCCGGATCTGCGTTCGATCAGATGCAAAACCCACAGCGATAGTCGCGATGGCACCCGCAGCATATGGCGGTACACTGAGAAGTTGGTTTCGGATGATGTTGTCCGGCGTCGTGAAGCTCATCTGCTGGATGATGCTCGGCAGGAAGAGACTGAAAGAGTACAGCGGCATGAGGATGCCCATATACATGACCATGCCGTTGTACATCTTCCATTCCTTGAGCGACTGCCAAAGGTATTTCATCTCGAAATCCTCGTGGTGTGCGGAGGACTGGCCATCTTTCTTGAGCCTGAGCAGCACACGCGCACGATCGTCCTTGGACAGGAATTTGGCCTCGAGCGGGAAGTCGTGTACCATCCAGAAAGATACAATGCCGATAACAATGGTAAGAAGGCCTTCAATAATGAAGATCCAAGCCCATCCTGATCATAAGTTAGTCCTAGTTCTGTTCGTGATGCCAGTATATCGTCCGAAGAAAACTTACCAGCAATGTTCGCAACACCGTCCATGTTCTGAATTGCGGCGGCCAGCAATCCACCGAATGATCCTGCCAAGGCAGCAGCGGAGAAGAATATGGCAGCTCGGATACCAAATTCATTGCGCCTATACCAGCAAGAAAGATAGAAGTTGATTCCGGGGAAGAGGCCAGCCTCAGTGACGCCGAGGAACCATCTCGCCGCCATGAGACCAGACCAGTTGTACACAAAGCCCATGCCGAGCATACATGCGCCCCAAAGCACCCTGTGACATTGTGAGAGACTGGTTCGGAAGCAATTGAAGTCGAACGCGGTCGATGTGGGCACTTACATGATCAGGGGAATGAAGATCGAAGGTTTAGTATACTTCAGAAGGAAGTTGGCGAGCGGCTCGAAAACGGCATACGAAATGAAGAAGATGGTCAACGTAAGGTTGTACTCGTGCGTTGTCATTGGAATATCCGTCGTGAGATGCGCAATCTTCGCATTACCAATGTTGGTTCGGTCGAGGAAACAGATGAGGTACAACAGACAGAGCTAGGAACACCACGACTAGTCAGCTTCCCGATCCCACGGTGCATACTTTGTGCGACGAGGGAGAAGCGTCTGCTGCGTGTCACAAAGACTCACCCAAGGCATGAGCGCAAGATCAATCTTCCAGAGAAGCTTGCGGTCCTATGTCATGTCCATTAGTCTGCAGTTCAGGGAGTGGATGTAGCACGGTGTAGAGCGTACGGCTTTCTTCCTCTCCTCCTCGGAGAGACCAGCATCTGGGTCGTAGAAGCCCTCCGTCTCGCCATTGGATGAGGAGTTGTCCGGACCAACCTGGGGTTTTTCGAGATCGCTCATGATGACGAAGTATACCCAAAAGAGGTTGTCAAAGCAGAGTGAAAGAGTAAGGTATCCAAAGTTGGTGAAAATGAGAACGCAACAATAGTTTCCGAGTGGAAGTTAGAGGTATTGGTTCTAGGTCGGCCCGATCAACAAGAAGTACTGTCCCAGACCTTTTTTGAATCAATCTAAGCGAGGAGGCAGGTGCTCTTCACTCAAGCCCGCAATAGAGCTCGGTGAGGAATTGTAATGGCAGGAGGCTCAGGGTCTGAATTGGAGATGAACGACGATGGTGAGAGGAATGCGACGTCAGAGACAGGGTGCTGTCGTGTTTATATATACACTAAGAAAGCCTCTCACAAGCTTAGGAATGGGAAGGTTCAAAGGGTGGGAGGGGATGGAGCCCTAGGGGTGTGGGAGAACCGAAGACTGGTAGATTGGCTCGTTCGGTCAAGGATCTGCCCTCAGATGGACTCGACCTCGTGGCCCAACCCTTTACCAACTCCGGGGAAGCAGTGCAAGGGAAATTAAATGGTGGTCGCCGCTCCCTACTGTGCGAGGCAACCTCCTTGATGCATTGAAGAGGCTCCGCGCAGCAGGTCAACCAACATGCTTACTGCAAGGTCCAAGCGAGGACGTCCCAACAAACACGTTGATCGGTCAAGGCTCGCACGAGAGGAGAAATTACAACACAGCTAGGATAGCATGGTCTCAATAAGATAATGGCGTAGAAGCCCGAACAATGCACGAACCGCGCGCGCTGGAGTCGGGGTGGCCAAGGTGTGGCACACCAGTGGACATGCCTGCATCCCGGACACGGTAATGATGAATGGGGGCTGGCTACTATCCCTAATGCCGAAAGGTGGAACAGGGTTATGACGAAGTTGAAGCAGAATGCTGGGGTAAGCTTAAGGTAAGCACCTCGGTCATCGACGGCGGCCCCAGGAAGGACAAACCTAAAGCTTATCGCTAAATGAAAATGGCCAGGAAATCGAAAGCGGCGGACCATCAGGGTTTAGCTCGAAGTGACAAAGTCGCAAGAAGCAGCAATCCGTGTTGTTGGCAATGGTTGGCAAGGGATGTGTCTGTCTGCATGTGCAATAGAGCGAGGCCGCATCAGCGAGTCGACTGCGTTGGAGCAGTGGCCGGCCATTGTTGAGGTGTCCATGAACCGTGCTTATCGACTGTGCATTACTGTAGCCAACACATACCTTGAGTCGAGACTGGGGTGCGTCCTCAAGCTGGCAACTCGTGTTTGGTCCTCTAGTTGCACTTTGCGCGCGCACAAGGACACTGACAATTCTGGTCTTGTCTCTCTTTCATCGAAGAATCCAAACGCCACGTCTGTTATAGGAAAGGCTCGCTCGATTCCTCGGTCGTTTGTTGACCTCTGACTTGCTATGAGTGGCTGTCCCCTCACACTCTGACCCGCCATTTCCCCTCCTTCTCGAATGCTCGAAGCTTGATGTTAGTCGTCGCTGCGCCCAGGCGGGCGCACCCCTGCCTAGCTTCCTGAGACAGCTCTGGGCGATGAGTACCGGCCGATCTCCCAGGCTAATTTGCTTGGCTGATCGGGACAAGACTTGAATTCCAGCGTCATGGCTTGCAGCCGCATAGGTCATGCGGGACACGACAAACTGCAATAGACTGGAGGATTCTTACGAGCTAGCGTAGAGAATACACTCTCTTCCTTGACTATCGTCGTATGACAAGGATTGTCCGGAGCTCCAAGAGGTGTGCCCATTCTCAGCGACGACTCAGGTTGAGCAGCTGACTGGTCTGTGGGGGCAAGGCAAACGCTCCAATCCCCCCCGGCCGGGGTAATCACATTGCCATCAGTTAGTGGCTATTCCACAGCATGCGGATCAGAGCTCCTGCGGCGAGTAGGTGTGTGTGATACGGAACCAAAGCCGCGGTCAGTGGTTGTAGGATCGGCGTGGGTGCGACTGTCTTTCGTTCACCTGGCGGGCATGAGTCGCAGACAGCAAGCACCCACCTTTGCCAGCGCTAGCCAATTCATCGCCCAATACAGGACGGATGCCCGCAGCTAGCTCCCAGCTTTATCTGCCGTGTTCAAGGTCCGTCGAAGCTGTCGCTGCAGTACCTTCTAAGCCACGCGGTTTTGGAGATGGGAGGGTGCTGCATCTTAGGCGCGTGTGTCCAGCCGGCTTATGCCGAAACAGAACCCAAGATACCAGCAATCACATCCTTACGTCCGTGTTCGTGATTTCGCCCTAGATCTCCGAATCATTGCGAGAGATGGAACCATCGTCGGATCATGCCATTGTAGACTGAGTAACCGCACGATCACTCTTGCATCCTTCTGATGGCTAGACTCGCGTGGCGTTCCATGCCGTGCTTGATCAATGGCCTCGGACATCAATTGATAACAACATCGTGAGCGTGAGCTGATGTCCGATGCTGTGGCAATCGAGACGTACACCCTTTCTCAGCCGCTGCTCTAATGCATTCGGTCGTCGAAGCTGAAGCAGGAAAGAGACAAGGGCATGGAACATTCCAAAACCTTGAGATGTATGCACGCATACTGAGGGCGCACAGAGATTCTTGGCCACGTGCGAAGCTCTCACAAGCTTGCTGCTGTGCCATCCAGGTGCTGACATGGTGCAATCTTTGAGCGGATTTATTTGGAAGATGACCGTCTTCGCGTTCACCGAGCTTTTGGGAAATGGAGGCTTCTTCACCCCTCACTGGCATCGGGTCCGCTGTGCGTATGGTGTACTCCGGGTGTGTTGGAGCGTTCCCCTCGGCCGTATACTCGCATATCAGCGAACCACTGTCTTCAAGCCGTTGTCGTAGAACTTCGGACGCAATGGAAAGCCACTATTAAAAGTTCTTCGCACAGACTGCTCTCCAATGTCTAGATCAGGAAGGACCACAAATTCGGAAGACTTGAGATTGCGCCCATACGCGTCCTTGGCTCTAGTTGTGTAACCTGTACGACTGTGGCGGCACAGCCAAGGAGCATCGATGGTGGGATATCACCTCTCATTGTCCGCTCGAACGCCTCCTTCGGGGAGACGCTACTTCTTGATTTCCGGAGGTACCTTGCTTGGAGTGGCAACATAATCCGGGAGATTCTTGCAGGATGACATTTGGCGATGCGCTGCCGCTTAGAGTCGTTCTTGCATTGAAGACATAGCAGCCTTCTCACAGCCTATGAAGCTCACTTTGTCGGTCAACTCACTTGTAGTACGATTTGAATGTGACCATTGGCTGTGTTTTGCAGAACTTTGTCCCAGGCTCGTGATGATCTGAACCAGGAGCGAGCGTGTCCAAGCCAGCGTACCTGGTCCCTGGATCCACGTAGGGGCAGGCACGTCTGGGCGCGGCCAACGGCACCGGATGAACCCTGATCCTGCAAGGAAGCCACCAAAACACCACCAACCGCGTCCAGAAAAAACCCCGGCTTGCTTTCTTTCTCCAACGACCCTTTGCGAGCAACATTCGTCTCGTCCATTACGGATCAATTGATGCCTGCAAGCCACATTTGAAAGCTCAAGCTACCCGTACCTCAGCTTGGCGTCAATTTTTCCGATAATGCAAGCCTCTCTGCACCATCCCATATGGCTTGCTTCGCGCAGGTGCATATTCCACAGACATACCCGGTCGTCCGAGAAGCACAGGGTCTGAACGGGGTTCCCAAAGAATGCGTTCTCCCGTTTCGGGTCTGCCAACATTCCAGGATAGTTGGCAGATCCAACAGCAGACAGGTAAGCTCAACTCTCCGTCCAACGGCAAATGCACACCAACACCAATCCACCACCCTTTGCGGGCGGTCCTTCCGATGATGATATCCTATCCATGGCTCAATGATATTCTATGATTGTCCATATTTTTGTTACACAGTCTCTGAGAACTCTTCTCTACCACGCTTCATGTTTCAATCCTATTGCCAGACAAAGTTACTGACTGAAGCTCAAGCAGAACCTCTCCGTCACAAGATACCACACAATAGATTGTACCCCCCTTGTAGCCATTTCGGAGGACGCGGTAAGGCAGACTGAGCCTGCACGAAGCCGCGACCAGAGATGACTAGTGATTGTCCACCCAGGCCTTTGCGCCACGTCTGCCGCAGCAGCCATGCTACGGTGACCGCTTAGCACAGCATTAGCTCAGCTTGCACTCCTCTTCGTGTGACCATTGGTGACCATGCCACTGGGTGACTCGTGATCTAAACAAATGTCCCTGTCGAACGAGTAATGACGTGGGGGCGCTGTCTCCAAAATCATGCATCAAAAGCTCAAAGATCCTCTTGAAAGTGCTGCATCCATTCGGGACTGTATGCAAATACACACCAACTGAGGGATGTTCACGGTAAAATTGTAATACAAAAGTATCGGCGCCTGTGCCTAAAGTTTTATTATCTTTTACTCAGTCGACATCTAGAGATATTACCTAGGCTCAGCGACTAAGACCGAGCTCAGCGTAGAATGACTCTGTGCTAGGGTCCCTGCCGAGGAACTCCTTCAAGAAGCCGGCCTCGTCGATGCTACCACCACGTTCCAACACCGTGCGCCTGTACCGGCGACCCTCGTCTTTGTCCATGGGATTCTTCTTGAAGAACGAGTGGAACATATCTGACGAGAACACCTCAGACCAGAGATAACCGTAGTAGCCTGCATCGTACCCTCCAACGAAGTGGCCAATGGTAGCATGCCTGTGGCCCCATTCGCTGTCCAATGTGTTAGCAGTCTGTACAAATTTGGGAGCCAGGGCGAGACTTACATCCCATATCCGAGCGCTTCAGGGCCCTTGATGCCGGTAATGTCGCGACGGAGCTCGTTCCAAAGCTTGCCCGCATTGATGGCCTTCACGGCCTCATGAGACTCAGGGGTATGAATAGTCATGTCGAAGGTACCGATGAGCAGCTGAGTAAGGTAAGCTGTCGCCGAATTCAGGTTCTTCGTTGCAACAAGCTTCTCAATAAGCTCGTCAGGAATGGATTCCTTCGTCTCCCAGTGTTGTGAAAGAGACTTCAGAACGCTGGGCGTCCAGCACCAGTTCTCCAGCATTTGTGAGGGGGCCTCCACAAAGTCTGGAACCACGGATGTGCCATGAGTGTAGCTGAAGCGTGTGCGGCCCGAGAGATCGTGGATGCCGTGTCCAAGCTCGTGGAACATCGTGACAACCTCGTGATGCTTGAGGAGCGCGGGCTTGTTAGCGGATGGCTTGCTGAAGTTGCAGACCAAGGCGGTGACGGGATAGTGCCTCTTGCCATCCTCCGTGATGAAACCGGGTTCGAGGTTGAAATTCGCGTTGTGTCCGTACTTGTTGTCACGCGGGTGCAGGTCAATGTACAAATATCCGTTGAAGGCGCCGCCTGCCGCATCATCATCCCAGACGGAGTAGATGCGTACCTCCTCGTGCCATGCGATGTCTTCGGACTTGCCAGTGGGACTCAACTTGGCACGATCTTCCTCCTTAAGTTCAACGAAAACGAACCCAAAGATCTCTTCGAAAATTTTCAGCATGCCGTTGAATGTTGACTCCACTGGGAAATACTGTGAGATGGCAACCTCATCCACGCTGTAATCCTTCTCCTTCATGATGCGCGAGTAGAACGAAGTGTCCCACATATAGAAGTTCCCATCAAAAGGAGCGCCCCTCTCCTCACAGTCCTTCTTCTTGTACTCCAGGAGCTTAGCTTGTTCCTTTTGGCCACCTTCGGCAAGGCGGACCTTGAGATCACCGAGGAAATCGTTCACGGTTTTCGTGTCCTTGGCCATCTTCTGGCTAATGACCTTGCTGGCATGGTCGGGGAATCCAAGAAGACGTGCGCCTTCGTCACGGAGCTCGAGGATCTCCTGGAAAAGAGGGACGTTGTTGTTCGACTGTAGCAATTAGCACATGGTCCATAACACAAGTAGTGAACGACAAGGAGTGAAAGGCAGTAGCCTACCTTGTTCGACTCGGCCATGACATAGCGGCGCCGAGTTTCCTCGTTCTTGGCATATTTCATTGCTGGGAGGTAGTGATGGTACTTGAAGGTAAGCTTGACCTTGCCCTCGTTCTCGCCAGTACCCTTCTCCAGCGAATCAATGTCGATGTCATCAGATGGGACACCGTCCAGCTCGGCTGGGGTGAACCAGATTGCGCCCTTCTCGTCGTTCAGGTTCTTTTGCGCTTGGATGCAAAGCTGGCTCAACCGCTTCTGGATCTCCATGAATCGCTCCCTCTTAGGCCCGGCGGGAATCTCGAGACCCTTGCTGATGTAACCCTTACGTACCTTCTCCAGGACATGGAGTCGTTCGGGGTCGAGGTTCTGGGAGTCGCGGGTCTTGAAGGCTGCGTCGACAAGCTTGAAGACATCCTCACGCATTGACTGCTCAATGTTGAAGTCATCCATCAGCATCTCGGCCTGGGTTGAAGCGTCGCGGAGGTCCTCTTTTGGAGACACATGGTGGTAGAAGGTCAACGTGCGCTGCATAGGCGACGCAAGGTTGTCATCTACCAAGATAGGCTCCTGGACATTGGCGAAGGTAGCCTTGTCAGCTGAGACCTCAGCGACTACCTTGTCCAGTATGGCCTTCCCCTGTTCATTGAGCTTCTTGGTATCCGCAAGGATCGACTCCGGTGTAGCTGTGAACAGCGGGGGCGCCTGGGGCGGGTTCCGGTACTTGTCGGGGATCATGCTCGAGCTTGTCACCAATGAACGTCTGAAGAACTGCTGTGGTTTGAATTGATTTATAAGGGCGTTGATGCGAGGAACGGCGCGTTGAGAAGCCAGGGTGGCGGCGAGAAGGAGAACGGCTAGAGAGAGGAGGGAGAAGAGGAGACGTCGGGGATTTTGACGTCGATCCAGGTTGACGAGGGCTGGAGCTGCCATCAGCTCCAATGATCAGGTAGGAATTGGCAGGAGAGGAGATCGCTTACCGAAGGGACAAGTGGCGGGGTAGGAATTGAGACAGTCGGATGACTTGAGACTGCAGGATACGTAAGAGTGTGGAAAGAGTTAGTCGGCAGTGCAGGTTGTTTGTTCAATGCGGATGCAAGATGCAAGAGCTGCATGACGCCGAAGGACGGCAGCGACTCGATGCGGGTTGGCGCGCCGCCCGGGGCCAGGGGCGGATGATGATGCAGGGTGCCCTGAGCGACCGCGGGGTAGCCCGCAATGTAGGCCTGTCCCCCGGCCGTGGCCATACATCGTTCGATTCCTACAAACATCAAGAAGTCAGATGTCGGACATGATTGCGTTAGGTCGTGGCCATTGATTGATATCTACAAGTCATACAAAGATCGTTCGCAGTCCGTTGGCTCCTTCGTGGGCGCCAATATCCTGCCTGTCCTGACCATACCCGACACCGCCAGGAGCAAGCTCAAGAATAGCAGACAACGCCGTAGAAACATTCCGTTATCCGTCCAATGCAAAAGATTTCCCGCTCCTCAGTTCTACTCAAAGTGCAAATTGCCCTCGTCTATCCTCCTCTTCGTGTTGATTTGGCTTAGTTCGCGAGAATGGTGCGGACAAGGTCTGGCAAGAGGCGACGCGTTAGCATGTGGACACGAGGCAGAAAATGGTCAAGTTCGCAATCTTGGGACTGACCTGTGTAGTTGACCTGGCCAGAGCTGGTGTCGACAGCCTTGAGAAGCTCGTCGACCTCCTCGTCGGTCATCTTCTCGCCGAGGTTTGTGAGGATGTACTTGAGCTGACCAACACCGATGAAACCTGTCATATCCTTGTCGAAAACTTGGAAGCCGCGGCAGTATTCCTCTGGCTCGCCGGGATCGCGGAAGCCACCGGGACGGTTCAGAACGCGCTGAAAGGTCTCGAAGTCGACTGTGTGAAATGTCAGTATACAGTCGCTCTCGCTGCTTCGCATGGCCAGGGAGAATACTCACACTCGCCGCCAACATTCTTCTCGAGGTCCTGGATCTCGGCAAGGGTAGGGTTTTGCCCACAAGCACGGAGCAGATCACCCAGGCTGTCGAGGGTAACGCGGCCGTTGCCGCGCTTGTCGAAGAGGGCGAAAGCCTCCTTGTAGTTGGTCGAGGCCTGAGAATCGAAGTTAGACGACATGCTGTGTGAATTTCTGTGACGTCCGAAACGAGTGGGTAGCAGCGAGCAAAGTGAACGAGAGTGTTGGTGGTGCAGAGGTTTTCAGGATCGTGGATTGATGGTTTGTTGTTGTTCGACTTCACGACACAGCGAAATCGACGGGAACAAAGTTTAGGCCAACGCAAGTGTCGCTTGTGGTGGGCGGCTACTGGTGGTGGTCGCTATGGTGCTTTTCGCTGGCAACGGAGTCGATTGCGTGCGTGGGGGGGGATCCCTTTGTTTACTCGCTCGCTGCCTTTGTGGTGTGGTGCTGATGTGGAGGGTGCTAAGGGGGCACAAACGGGACTTACCATTGTGAATGTGTGTGTGGGTAGCTTCCTCGTCGAGGGATGGTGTATGAAAGCGGCAGTTCTGCGTAGCGCAAGACTGAAGATACAGAACAAGTGATAGAGAGGCTAAAAAGAAGCTGGTGATGATGCAGAAACGGGGTTTGGAATGGTGTTGCAAGGAGGTCGCTGGCCAAGGCCTTTGTTTGCTGGCTACAGTCAATGCACGGTCCCCTATTTTGGTGCGGGCGGCCTGGAATCCTGACGGGGCAACCATGTTTCGCTCTCCCTGCTCCACCAAACAACCAGGCCACGCGACAGGCAATCACAGGTCAGGCATTTGCGTCAACTAATGCGACAACTTCACGGACTAGTCATGGCGAATTGTCGGTATTGTATGATACAGGTCATTTATTGGCATGCGTCTCAGCATCTAGTCTTGCCTCCGTCGCGCCATTAGGATATACGTGCCCCAGACTGTCTCAACCTCGACATCCCTCCACTTCTTCCCTGCCGCCTTCCACTTTGGCTCAGATGCAATCATCTGGTCCAGCAGCAGATCAACGATGTCGCCTTGTCCTCCCTCATCGCGACTCTTCACATCCGGATGCGCGTCTCGCCATCCCTGATAGCAGCTAAAAGTCCTCAAGTACCCCTCGAGGCCACCAAGGTTGAGCTTCTTGCGCATCCATGCTGTCTCCTCGTCTGGGAGCTCCTGGACATCCATGGCCACATCATACAGCCTGCGATCGACGTCCTCCCAATCTTCTTCTGGCGGTACGACCTCGCGAAGGAGGTTGCGGACTTTGTTGCGGCCAGGCTGCTCCCAGTATTTGTCCATGCCCTCTACGCCAGGTGCGACATTACCCTCGGCGTAGCAGAATCGGTCCATGATCTTGTTAGCCTCAGTATGGCTCACAAGCATATTGTCCTTGTAGCCAAAGAAACCCATGGTGCCACCGGGCTTGACCACTCGTCGCAGCTCCGGCCACACCTTGCTGTATTCATACCAATGAGCCGCCTGGCCTGAGACCACCATGTCCACTGAGTTGTCTGGGAGAAACGACAAGTCCTCGGCACTACTCTGCTTGAAAGTGATGCTCGGATCTGAAGTCATTTCCGTAGCCTGGCGGACCATTCCTGCACTTGGTTAAGGCCGAGGGTCTTCACAAAGTGAGGAGCCAGCTCTCTCGCGATAAGCCCATGGCCGCAGCCCAAGTCGACAATGAAGGAACCCTTGGACGTGTGACCTTGGTGAAAGCCGAGTAGAGTCTTGAACAGAGATGCTGGATAACTCGGTCGTGCTGCGGCATAGCCTGCAGCCGAGAATGTAGCCCTCCTGGTTACACAGTCAATCACGCAATCACATAGAGGATTGGCAAAAAGCAGCTCACCCAAAGACAGACATTGTGCGTTGACTGGTGCATCAATTGATCAACATGTTAGAGAATGTGTCTTGAGCAATACTACCAGCATATGAAGATTCGCAGGGCCCTTGGCATGGTTTTATAGTCAACGATCAATTGTAAGAACCCCGGATTTCCTCCGCGCTCTAGGATCGATTAGCGTGCCCCAGCTCCATCTGTACAGTCCCGGAAACAAGGTGGCTTTGCAAGACCGCTCCAAAGCAAGTCACCACATCTTACAAAGAGCTCGGAACCCCGCAAGCGACCCTTCGGCCATATCGGTTTTCGACACTTCATCATTTCAGGACTCCATTTCACTATCGTAGTCCTACGCCACTCGGTCATCTAGAAATCTACAATTGTCAGTGTCGTCACAGCTTTTCGCAATGTCGACCGAAGCCACTGCTCGGCAGTTCTTTTCCTCGGCTCGCTTCGCTGTTGTCGGCGCAAGCACCAACCCTGCCAAATTCGGCCACAAGAGTCCGTCGTGACTTATATACTGCTACTAGCACATATTGAACCAACACACTAACTTGCGAATGATAGTCTTCGCATGGTACATCGCTCATGGCCTTGACGTGACACCAATCAACCCTGCTGGTGCTGCGCTCACCGTCGACGGCAAGGAATACCCCGCCGTCAAAGACTTGACAGAGGTGCCCGATCCCAAGAACACGTCAGTATCGATTGTTACGGGTCCTGCAGTCTCTATTGGCGTACTCAACAAGGCCAAGGAGCTCGGTTTCCCTTCTGTCTGGTTACAACCTGATACCTTCAACGATGAGGTCCTCAAGTTGGCTAAAGAGGATGGTGCGTTCGAAGCCGTGGTGGCCGGCGAAGGAGGTCGCGGGTCAGAAGGGTGGTGCGTGTTAGTGGATGGTGCAAAGGCTTTGAAGGGTGTTGGCAAGCTCTGAGGCTATCTCTAACGATTATCAAGGTCATGTAACGGTATGAAGTCATGAATGGCTATGGTGTATCTGCTTAGTCGTGGCTGATGCACTCCAACTTTGCCATGTTGGATACAACCAGAGACACGGCTTCTGACATTGCAACATCTTCCAAGGTTTTGTCGGGCCTCAAAATCTGCAATAACTGCTCTTTCGTGCCCTCTGTACAACGTCCAGCTAGGACAGAGGCGGAAATCCCAACTTCGTAACGGCATCCGCTCTCGAGACCTTCCGCCATTGGCCACCACCTTCCTTCGTGAGTAGGCATGAACTTGGCCACGAAATCACTGTCCATTGGCGCAATAGTTCCCTCAACGACTTCTTCGCGCCCTGGGTAGAGTGTCTTGTAGGATCCAAGCGTCTCGTATGTCAAATAAGCGTCGAGGCCGAAGGTGCAGACATTTATGGTCCCTCGCTTGGCCAATTCGCCAGTACTCAAGTTGGTGAATGTCAACCCGTTCTCATGTAGCAGATCTCCATTGAACAGAGAGGAGTCGCTTTTCCGAAACGTGATTGGCATAGTATGGTTGAGAGTCAACGAAACCCTTATGGTCATGGCCTCATCGACCTCGAAGTCTAGTGACGAGGGTTCTGTGAAGATTGAGATGTCAACTGAAGGCATTGCGATAGGTAGATTGCGCTATGTCTCGAGGCTCAGATGATTCCTCCCTTCTTGATGGTATGTGAAGAACCGTGAGCGGTGTTTGAGTTTGAGAAGTCAACATATCGATGAACAATGGCAGTCATTTAAAGGCATATATAGTGTGCCTGGTGCAAGGCAGCAGTGATACAGGACGTGCCACCCTCGCGTACATTGGGTGTGCCGAATCCAGCTGCGCAATACGTGACGTAAGTATGTCCATTTGATCTCAGATTCGTTGATCTAAGTCTATATTCTCACATTTGTTCTCTGAAGTGAGTGATCTCCTCCAGAGACTTCACCCTTGAATGGTCTAACACAGTCTACGGAAAAATCTATTAGTTGCTCTCACGGGGCTTGCGCTACTTCAAAAAGAAACGGCACCCATTGCCTGAGCACCATAACTCTTATTATGGTACTTAGGATTGCTCAGGGTCAGGCATCTCACCGATGGCAGGATTGAGCGCTGCGGAAAGTCTTAGAAGGTAGGTATTGCATGTTGGAACTCAACAACAACAGAAGAGAAAAGCGGGGGGTCAAACATCGTGGTCAAACATCGTGATGTTTCACCACCCGCTTTTTTCTTCTATTGGAAATGTACGAGGAACCAGTATATCTTCAACTTCGTACAGAGCAGTTGCAGTTTGATGTTGAGCCCCAACCTCAATCACTTCCAGCGTAGATTGAACCCCGGGACGCCTCTCAAAGTCTCCAAGGCCACTCAAGTCCAAGTGCCACAGCTTGAGACCTGTATTATTTATTCGCTCTTACTCCTTGCCATCAATGTATATTCCTCCCGTCAAATAGGTGCTTAGAGATTGGCCGATGGCAACCTAATGTGAAGGTGCAGGGTGGGTCGGGTTCGGGCAGCCTGCGACATGAGGCGTCCCTCACTGGCAATGTGGGGACGGACGCCAAAGTAAACAAACAGACCCTCCACAACTAATGACGGGCGACGAGCTACCACACTTCAATGCCACTGGAATTGGACTCCTTCTTGATCAAACACCAGACTCTTTGTCTGTCCACACTAACCTTCACAGCATTACATATCTTCCAACACGGCATGAGCGTTTGATCTTGACTTCAGCACCTGCTATACGGCCGCGTCTCCTGCACAACTAGAGCTACGAAACACAGTCGCGTCGAGCTCGCGCTCGAATAGCAGCCCGTCATGGCTACCGACACAATCGACGATCAATACTTCACATACGATGGCCGACTGGCTTCGTTCAAACCAACAAAAAAGCGTGCCTCTACAACAGGTGGACGCGCTGCTAAGCCATTAAATTGGCCACACAAGCGCATCGCACCAGCAAGTGTAAGACCACGATGCCCGTGTCGCGTCCAACGACCACATACTGACTGAACCGTAGCTTGCGAGCGCCGGTTTCTTCTTCAGTCCGACACCCGAACACCCGGACAATGTCATCTGTTTCTTGTGCCATAAGGGGCTGGACGGATGGGAGGAGGGCGACGATCCGCTCCACGAGCACCTGAGCCACACTAGCGGTTGTGGTTGGGCTATCGTGGCTGCTGTCGAAGCCGAAGTCGAGGACTATCACCTCGGTGACCCCAGTGCCCCGGAGATGGTTGCTGCGCGTAAGGCTACCTTTGCTGGAAGGTGGCCGCACGACAGCAAGAGGGGTTGGAAGTGCAAGACGAAGCAGGTACGTCTGACTCAAACAACACAACACTTTGGGGCTTCATAGCTGACGCTGTACAGTTGGTCGACTCTGGATGGAAATACACGCCTACTCCCGAATCAGACGACATGGCTACCTGCGTTTACTGCCAACTCGCGCTTGACGGATGGGAGCCAAGTGACAAGCCTCTGTAAGTTTGACCTGACATGGACTCGTGAGCCGAGCCCTGACCGTTCACAGTGACGAGCACTACAAACGCGCTCCGAATTGCCCATTCTTCACACTGGTCAGCCAGACGCACGGCACTACCAAAAAGGCAACACGCGCGAAGGGCGGTCGTGCATCCAAAGCATCGCGTCTCTCAGCTCAATCAACGCTCACAGCTCCATCGGAGATCGGCTCTGTCGACGAGCTCACATCGAACATCGACGACACGGTTCTGACCACTACATCGACCATGACCGCAGGTGGCAAGAAGCCGAGGGCAAAGAAGGCCACCACAGCAAAGGCCAGGAAGACTCGGGCCAAGAAGGAGGAGACCGTCGAGCCAGAGGAGCCAGAGGAGCCCGAGCCACAAGTCACAATCGTGGAGGAAGCAACGCCGCAACCCTCACCGCCCAAGCCTAAGCGTGGCAAGAAGCGTGGTAGTGACGCCGTCGAGGAATCGACTCTCACAGCGGCCGAAGCTCCCGCGCCTAAGAAGCGCGCTACGCGTGGCAAAGCAAGCAAAGCTGTCGAAAGTTCGGTCATTGAGCCGTCAGACATCAACATGGATGAGTCACAGGTTGCGGAGAAGCCTGCACCGAAAAAGAGAGGTCGCCCATCAAAAGCACAGACAAACCGGAAGACGTCAACTGCGTCAATGGCGTCCAATACGTCTGTGATGTCAACGCACGCCGATGCCATCGCCATAATTAACGACGATGAAGAGATCGAACGCCAGCTACAGGCAGACCTCGAACGCCCATTGACAGATGATGAGGACATCATGGCAGACTCAGATTCCGAAAGGTTCAAGGCCAAGACCAAGGAGACAAAGAACAGGAAAACGACAAGCACAGCAAAATCCGCCGACTTTGCCATGTTCGATCCGCAGCCCACCGAGGCTGATGAAGCCGCCATTGAGGAAGAGCTTAGGCAGCTTGAAGCCGAGATGCATGTCGACGAACCAGAGCAACAACTTCAAATTCCCAAGAAGGGCCGTAAGGCAGCAGCCCCCCGAAAGGTGTCAAAACAAACGAAGCCCAAGAAGGCAAAGGTAGCTCCAGCGCCCCAGCCCGAGCCCGAGCCGGAGTTTGAGGAGGTGCCCCTTGAACCGGAGCTCGAGCCTGAAGTCGAACAACTTGAGGAGCCTCAGCTTGAGGACAGCCTGGGCAGCACCGATACAGTCGTGCGCAACACTGAGCTAGCTCCGGCCCCTGCGAAGCGACCCAGGGGCCGTCCCTCCAAACTGTCCATGGTCTCGGTTATTTCACAGGATGAACTCGACGTTGTGGAACTGGTCGAGGAGCCAATCGAGGAGCAGGTTGGACAAGTTCAGGAGCCCCAGCCACCCGTCAAGCGACCTCGTGGAAGGCCCAGCAAGGCATCGTTGACATCTCGAGCATCGTCAGGGGGTGATGTGAGCGTCGTCAGCACAACGCAGGGCCCTGCTAAGCGCGGTCGTGGCCGTCCTAAGAAGACGGAAGAGCCCGAAGCTCCCGTCAAGACGGAGGAGGCCACGAAGGCACAGCCGAGAAAAGTCTCGCGCACTAAGAAGGCGCCCGAACCTACGCCTGTGGTAGAAGAAGTGGTCGAGACCGAGATTCTCGAGGTGTCGTCGCCAGTATACACCAGACCAATGGCTCCAGCTACGCCAGGGAGGCCTCTGTCGAAGGCCCATTCAGCAAAGCAGGCTACTGTGTCCCCTTCGCCCTCACCCCAGTCGTCTGATGCCGAGAACCAGCCTCCGTCATCGAGACCCAGTGGGACGACAACGAAGAGGATCGCTCTCGCACCTATTGCCGAGACGCCAATTGCTTTGTCACCCTCGAAACGTAATGTGATCGCAGGCCTGCAGAGCACGACACCATGGACGGCTGTCGACATTGATGCCATGCTCGGTACTCCTGGCCATGGTGCCAACAAGGAGAACGGCGCCGAGAGACTCATCAAGAAGGGCAAGGAGCTGACAAGCCCGGAAAAGAGCATGACTGTGGAGGAGTGGGTTTACCACAACGCCAGTCAGGCGGAGAAGATGCTCAAGCAGGAGTGCGAGACCATGGTCAGCAAGTTTGAAAGCGAGGGCGCTAGGGCTATGAATGTACTGGAAGGTCTGGTTGTGGACTAAATGAATGATACAGGACTGGGAGGCGCTGATGGACGGCTTCAAGGCACAAACATGATGACGGCGTTTTGGGATAGGGGTTTGTTTTCACACTTTGATGATCTGAATTGAGACTGGGTATCTCCAGGGGTATTCCATCGCACACGTTCCCAATGACTGTTTCCTTCCATGACTCCATTTCGAATTGCGGACATGCTTCACTCGCTTCGTGTATCTTGCTCGCTTCCTCTTAGGTCCTCACTGCCTCTCAGGTCTTCTTCAGAGGTTGAGCGGTGGTCTTGAGAAACTTGTCGAGCTCTTTGAGGCGCTGCGCTCGCTCTGCGGCGGTTTCTCCCATGGCCAAGCGTTCCCCGACGGGGCGTTCGTGGAGGTAAGGGAGGAGCATAGGGTTTGTGGCCGAGCCGTTGCTCCTACAGCCGTGTCAGTGTTCATTCTTGTCGATGACTGGAGAGGGGAGATGCTTACTGTTGGTTGCTATACCCAGACATGTTGATTTGTTTGTGGTGTTTGGAGCTGGTGAGGCGCGTTGTGCTTGAGCTTCTGATAAGGCTAGCTGGAAGTTTGAAACGTCGAGAGCATGGCGAGGAATATTCTCTGTAGCGCCGAAGTACGGACGGCTTTATAGTTCTTGAGAACATGGCAAAAGGGAGTTGTAAAGTCACGGAACTGGCAAATGGGACATGTGGCGATGCTACGGATGTGGAAGAACACACAACACGGATGTGATCTCCCAGGACCGTAGACGTGGATGTGATTGCGGTGAGTGGTGGCGGAGGTAAATCCTGTTCATTTGCATCTGCTCAAATCCAACTGACATTGGCACCAAATTTGCTTTTCGAGATTCACCTTCCGGTGGCGGAGTGAGCAGTCGTGGCGGCAAGGCAGTGGCTCCTTATTGTCGAAGGCCAAGTTTCACGAGAATCGGCGGTTTCACGAAAACCGATGGTCTAGGGGTGAGGGTGAACGTCTTACGGAACAGAAAGATGCACATGTCAGAGAACAGTAGCAACACCTGAGACAGCATTGTTGTTTCCCTGGATCGTATTGACAAGATCATGTGCACCGGTAAGGGAATATCATACAGAAAAGGAAATCACGGAAGCTGGGTCTTCGGAGTGTGGCAATGTGCGAATGTTGTTCTTGGCCACACCGAGTTTCATACGTGCTCAAATGATAGAGGCTGTGTGGACGAACTCGGTAACGGAACCGTTAGAAGAGGGATTCGGAATGCGACGAAATGTAAGAAGTGCGCTTGCTTTTGTAGCTCTCATAAATGCATCATTGGGGACGGGGGCTCAGTTCATGTAAACCACCGACGCGTGACTCAGTCGTCACATGCCGTGAATGTGCATTGTCGAGAATAACAATAAGTAGATTGATCTAACAAAATGTGTTAAGACTTCTGAGCTGCTGGAAACCATCAAAATTTGTGTTTTATCAGGCTCATGGGATGATATATGCCATTTGCTTTCTAACACGCAACCTCCGTGTCATTGGATGCTGCTTCTGGTGACCATCGGCCAGCCTCGCCTCTGGGAGGTTGCGCGTCTTGCACATTCAAGTGGCACGATACGTTGTTCACTAAATTCAGGTTGCGTACCCAGGCCTCTACTACACGCATTGCGACTCTTCATACCGCCATCCTTGAACCACGCCGAAGAATTTGTCTAGAGTTCTAGTAAGACCGAAGTTGCGGTGGATGCAGGAGGAGACGATGCGTCCGTTGTTATCTCGATCCAGATCCCGACCTCCGCCACCACAATACCGTGCCGTGTCACACCTGCCCCCATGCGGCCGCTGTCAGGAGCACTGTATGGACTGACAGCGCATATGTGCACCAATAACAACTCTTGGAGTGCCCTATCAGCTTCACTGTTTGAACAACGAAGTGAGCGCAGCTCAAACTTCACGATTGTACACTTCTGAAGTCTTTTGAACTCGATTAATGGGAGGAGAAGACATAGACTGAGAGACCGATACTACCACGTGCGCACATACTGTCTGCTATTCGTCGCACAATTTCCTCCTCAACATTGCGTTGTCGATCAATCGCGAGACCTTCGACGTGGTCAAGATCGGAGGCAAGGACAAAGTATTTGAGACCAAGACATGATCACGTCTGGACTGACTTGTTTTGTACGTCATTCAAGGTCATCAGACGCGAGACTTTCCTAACGACTGGTCGCTCCGGGCGCCTGGCACCTCAATAGTCATGACAAAAATAGACGCCAAGCTCAGTGCAATCGGACGAAGTAGGTGAGCTGGAAAGATGAGAATGCTGGCGGTGGCTTGGCGATCGAAATAAGATCTGAATCATATCTGACATGCGAGATAAGCGTGCAAGTCGTTGGTTTTAGAACGCCCTGCATACTAGTAGTCCTACACAAAAGCCCTCCCTTTTACTTCTTCAGGACTCATGAGCGTCCGAATCTCACCCAGGCCTGTATTATTAGTCGGCCGAGTACGGTCCTTGAACAGATCAACGAGAACCCTCCTCGATGTGCATTTCATTCGGGACGCCATTTGAATGAAATGTGTGAGCCAGCGAATTAGGACAGTACACCGGCAGAAAAGCGAGGGTCGTTGCAATGACTTAACCCTTGCAGTAAGACAAGCCACAGTCTTGAGACTAATAGACGCTCAATCGTGTATCAAACTGCGCGATCAGTGCTGGTCTCAGCCTCGGATTTCGTTTATTCTGTGATGCATATGATGACAAGCAGATCTAGATGGCCTGAAATGCTATAAAGACCTCTTCACCATCTAAATGCATTGCCTCTTTGCGGTTTCGTGATGAACTTAGCTTCGTACCATCAAGCTATTACTGGCTTTTCTCCAAGGCCTGGAAGAAGGAAGAAGATGCTGTACAACGGCTTCATCTTGGCCCTGGGCCTCGCAGCCGTTGACGCTGCCCCGGCCGCCCCCTGCAATTCTGACGGCGCAGGTAAGTTTTCGTCCGGTCTTTACGGTGTCACAGCACCTGTTGACAAAAGAGTGTATCTAGACTCTTACGCAGGAGCGGTTGATACTTATGATGGGGTATATCTTCCTCCCAGCGTGACCATCCCAGTTGATGGAACAGAACCAACCGATCCCGAGGACAGTCAGACCACTGATGTCGCCGAAGCGACTACACCCCCGGTGATTGATGATCCTACGGTCACCACTCCTGGTGAGGTGATCATCATCACGATCCCGATCGACGAAACTCCTGTGCCTACTCCCGATACGGGAGATACTGTCACTGTCCCTTCTGACGGCGAGTTCACACCCGAGCCGACCCCGGAAGAAACACCAGACTTCACCCCAGAGCCGACTCCAGAGGAAACTCCTGATTCGACTCCAGAGCCGACTCCAGAGCCGACTCCAGAGCCGACTCCAGAGATCATACCAGACTTCACTCCAGAACCAACTCCAGAGCCCAACCCAGAGCCAACACCAGGATCGACACCAGTGCCAGCGCCTGAGGCTGTCCCATAACTCGCCTGCAACTCGGACCTGGACCAGTGCTATGACACCATGGAAATATACTGCAACTACATCGTGATCGGGACCCCTGGCATCTTTGGTGTCTTCACCGCCCAAGAATGCTTTGAGAGGTGTTACAACGACCCGACATGCCTGTTGTGGACACACATAGGGACATCATGCTATGTGAGCAGCAATTCGGCGAACAACTTTGTTGAAGACTCGTGGGAAGGCTGGACGAGTGGTATCAGGGGAAGATGCTGAACGGAGGAGAGGGTCTGATGACGGTTGCGACTTTTCGAATTGTGCTCATTTGTTTGCTCTCGCTTGTACATCCATGTAATAATTGTATGAAGTATAAGCGCAAACTCTTGCAAATTCGGATTCGATTACGAGACAGTAATCCAACTTGGCCCTACGATATCATATTGTATCTCAATGTCGCCATGCTCTATCGCGAGTCATTGCTCAGCTATCCATCATCAATCGAGACACCTTCATTGCAGGTAGCCCAGCGTCCAACCAGCCGAGCCGTATTTCAATGACAATGAGTATCTCCTTGGCCATCCCGGCTGTCGCAACAGTCCGACCGACGCCGGTAGATTTTCTGCCTCTTTGGGTAATTTTGGGGTTGCAGTGATGGCGCTGCCCGACAACCAAAGCACGCCATCGCCCTACGAGGGACGAGAAAGGCGAACTAACGAACTGGCCCGCATCGCGGATGCAGGAAACGCCATTAAAACTGGACGGATAGCAGATTATGGGGTCGGTGGTGGCGGGGACCCGTTCGATGGGCTTGCCGCAAACTATAATTTTAGGGTTATCGTGTGAAATGCCGTGATGATGCCGCTTTTCACTCGCGACCTCATATAAGGGCTGGCGCATCCTCACCTGGTCGAGCACTCTCCTCTTCCATCATCAGCTTCAATTGATTCACTCAATCAGTGACAATGGCGGCTATTGCTCCCAGCGAGGCACCATCCGGTGCCCCTCCCAAGCCCTGGATCGTCGCCACCCCCAATACCACACCTGACGACGAAGAAGATGATGCCGGCTACGAAGTCACCGGCGTCTTCGCCCATGTCGCAAAAGTCATCCCCTGGTTCCGCAAACCTCGCCATGTCTTGACCTTCAAGATGGACGTTATGCTCGTCCTGTGGATGTTCATCGCCGGTCTGATGAAGGAGATGGACCAGTCTGCCACCACACAAGCGTATGTCTCTGGTATGCGTGAGAGTCTGGGTCTGCATGGCAATGAACTTGTTATGTTCAACACCTTCTTCTCAATTGGATATGCGCTTGGCCTTGTTCCAGGGCAGCTGATCCAGACGAGGATAAGGCCTTCGATCTTTCTGCCATGCTGTGAGGTTTGCTGGGGTTTCTTCGTGCTCTTGTAAGTCCTCCAATACGATCTACTCGTAGCAAGGTACAAATACTAACATCGGTCAGCACATATCGCGCCAAGAATGCACACACCGTCTACGTCCTTCGCTTCTTCCTTGGTCTTCTCTCCGCCTCATTCTGGCCTTCCCTCGTCGCCCTCCTCTTCAATTGGTACAAGCCCTCCGAACTCGCCGTCCGTCTTGCCTTTTGCACAGCCTCCGACGTCGCCGGCGCCATGTTCCTAGGTATCGTTCAAGCAGCTCTGTACCGCGACATGGAAGGTGTTCACGGCCTTCGTGGATGGCAATGGCTCTTCATCATCGCCGGCGCTACCACCATCGGTCAAGGTCTCATCGCCTTCTTCACGATTCCCGATTCGCCAGCGACGACAAGAGTACTCTACTTGAGTGAATCCGAAAAAGAACTCGCCAGGAAGCGCATGGCCAGTTTCGGTGCCCGAACAAGCACCTTCGTTAAAGGCAAAGTCCTCAAGAAGAAACTGAGCCAACTAACCGTCCACCCCGTAACCTGGTTCTTCCTCGTCGCCTTCGCCCTCGCAGCCTGGGCCCACCGCGCAAACGCCTACTTCGTCCTCTACCTCGAAAGCATCCTCGACGCCAACGGCGAACGAGTCTACAGCGTCTTCCAAGTCAACGTCCTGCCCCTCGGCGGCTACGCACTCCAGATCGTTACCAATGTCGGTCTCAACGCGTTGTCGGACTGGAAACATTGGCGCTGGCAGATTAGTATTGGAAGTTTGGTGTATTATGCGGTGATTCTTGCTGTTTTGTGCGCTTGGCCGCCGAATGATAAGGTTGTCCTGGCATTCTATTTCCTTACCTATAGTACTTATGCTGGTTCTGCGTCGCTCATGGCTTGGATGGCTGAGCTGATGAGAAAGGAACCGGAGGCAAGATCGATCATTGTCGCCATGACGGTCACTATTGTCTACATTGGACATGCGACGATTCCACTGCGCGCCTTCAGAGTTGCAGATGCGCCGCGGTATCCTATTGGTTTCCCGCTGGTCACTGCGATGACTGTCGCGAGTATTCTGGTTCAGGTGGGCTTCTTGTGGTACGACAGAACGCATCCCGGTATTGCAGAATACGGTTTTGACAAGCCTGGAGCTGGAAGCATTCCTGGGTCAGATGAGGAAGTTGGAGAGGGTTCTCAGGATGGCAAGCCAGGTGGTGTCACAGATGTCAAGAACACAAGGTCTCTTGATGCTTGAGAACGCTTATGAAGCGTAATGAGATTATTCATATACAAGCTTTACTTCCACTGACGTACATGACATCATCTTCCGTTCGCATGTGTTGATTGCTAGCTGTGTTCCTCACCGTTTACGACTAAGAGATGGCCGCCATGACTTCTCCCTTTCTTGCGACCCATCTACACAACGAATGCTTGTCAAAAAGTAGATCAGAATGTAGACTGTGGTATGATGCTCGAATTCAATCTCCTCAACCTCGCAATTAATAGTAATGTGTGATATATACCGTCGAAGACCTCCAAAACTTCACCACCTCCACCTCGTATCCATCCATGTCGTATACTCAAACCCGCCTTGCCACCCCCCTCAAAGCTGTCTTCTCGCCAAATATATCGCCAAATACGACCACCCAGACCAAGGTATCATTTCCATGCTTTCCATCGTAAAGAGCGTGAGGGAGGGTATCTTATCCAAAAAGCAAATACAATAACCAGCGCAACCCATAGCGATCAATGGGTATCAAATCTCTCCCCGTTCAAAAAACACAATGCTGTTCCGTCAAATCCATGCTGTTCCATCTAAATGAGTGTCTTGATTATACCTTGGTCCTTTCTAATGTTGTGTTCGTATGTCGTGCGTTGTGTGAAACGTGACGTGGCGCGTTTCTGATTAATGAGTGTCGTGAAACCATTAAATGTCCTCCTCTGTTTTCGGTCATGATTGTTTTGTGATTTTGTGATTTTCTTGTGATTTGTTCGCCATGGGTTGGGAAGGCTTAGGCGAAGAAGGCTGCGAAGATGGAAGCCAGAGTGACGAAGAGCATCGACTTCCCGCTGAGGGTTGAGGCTGCAGCGGTGGGATCGACAACCTCAGGGCCGGAAGGAGTTGGTGTCGGGACGACCTCTGGAGGTGAGACGACTTCGGTCTCTCCCTCTCCTTCTGGCTCTCCGCCTTCTTCTTGCTCGCCCTCGCCGTCGCCCTCATCTGAAGGCTCGTCATCGCCTTCACCTTCCTCGGGCAGACTGCTGGGAGTAGGACCGGGAGGAGTGACGGTCGCATCCTCATCGTCAGGGACGGGAACAACGGCCACGACACTGCTAGTGACGGAAACGTTGCCGTACTCATCGGTGACTGTGACGGCTGTGTAGATGGTGGATGACTCTGGTGTTTCATCGCCTTCGTCCGCCTCATCGGAAGTTGTCGGTGTAGGAGCTGGACTATCCTCAGCTGAGGCAGTCGCTGAATCAGTCGCAGTTACAGACTCATCTTCAACAGATGAAGTAGTCGTCGTGACTTCTGCCTCCTCTTCGCTAGAAGTGGTAGTCGTCTCTTCAACAGCCTCCTCACTGGTGCTAGTGGCAACGTCAACACTGCTTGTCGTAGTCTCCTCAGGCTCTTCCTCTGTCTCCGTCTCAGTAGTAGGGAGAGGCTCAAAAGTAGGCGTCACGATAGGATCCTGTGTCGCAGTAGTGACTTCAACGGTGCTTTCGATCTGCGACTCAGGGCCCTCATCAGTAGTCGTGGGCGTCGACTCCTGAATCTCGCACCAGTTGAAGAACTGCACGAACTCCGGCTCGACGTAGTCACGGATCGTCTCCTTGGTGGCATTACCGTTGGTGGTGATGCACTCGGAGCACCTGTTGTACGCGTTGTTGAAGTCCGAGTCATCGTCGCAGATCGAGGGGACCTTTCCGAGAGCTTGGACGATGAGACCGGCGGCATCGCAGTCGTCGTAGCACATGTTGGGAGTGACGTCGCGTCTCTTGTACCAGTGAAGACTACGACGAGTGTACTGATAATACGAATCGAAGTAGTCAGAGGTAGAAGTAGAGGTCGTCTCCGTCTGAGGCCAATCGGTGAGCGTAGCTTGAGACTCCCAGTTGCCGGTGGTGACGGTGCGAGTGGTGTACTTGTCCTTCTCAACGTAGACCTCGTATTCGAAGATGTCGTAGGAGAGACCGAAAGCCTCGGGGTTGAGGTTGAAGTAACCGTACGAAGGAGGGTAGTACTCCGACTTGCCATTGTCCCAGGTCGTGTTGGTGAAAGGAGGCGCAACCTGACAATGCTCAGGTCTGCAACGGAAGTCCTCGGTAGGGAACTCGGGCCAGAAGTTACAACCGTCAGGCTTGGGCGGGTTGCAGACGTAGCCGGGCTTGCAACCCCAAGTCTCGTCGCTGGCGTAGTCGATGGGCTCTCCGTTGCCGGTCGGGCGAGGGCAGAGGGTGACGTCGAAGATGGGGGTGATGAAAACGACGTCGCCGGGGATGACTTCGGTGGTGGTGATGACGACGGTTGAGCCTGGGATGGTCCTGGTGACTGTGTTGTCGCCTTCGGTGATTGTGACTGTGTCGGCAGCGACTGTGGTGGTGAGAGTCCTTGTGGCGGTTGAGCCGGGAAGAGTGGTGGTGATCCTGTCAGTGACCCTGTCGGTGACACGATCAGTGACCTCTCTGGTGATGGTCTGCTCGTCAACGATGGTCTCGTAGTCAGTGATGGTGTTCCTGACGGTGGTAGGAACAGTCGTCGGCCTGTAGCTAGTGACAAAGTCGATGACAGTCGAAGTCTCCCAACGGGTCGTCGTGATGGTTGAGCATTCCTCATAGTCGGCGCCAGTTGGGTAAGCCGGGACATCGTCGTCAGCAGGAACACAGCTGTGGGAGCTTAGGTTAGTACTCTGACTCAAAACAAATTGAAAAGGAGCGTCATTGCACTTACTTGACGGGCACGCTGACTGTGACGGGGTATGACTGCGCCAGTGTTAGTTACTGATAAGTGAAGAAGCTCGAGCTGGTGCGCATACAGTTGTCCTGACTTGAGTCTCGATCTGAGTCTCCCACTCGGTGACGATCTCCTCGACAGTTGTGTAGACCTGTCGCGAATGTCAGAACACATGTTTCTTCTCAATTCATTCAATTGCGACGTAAACTCACTGTTGTCGTTGTGGGTTGGTAGACAGTCTCGACCTCAGTCTCAGTCTCAGTATCAGTCTCAACGACTGTCTCTGTTTCAACGACTGTCTCTGTCTCCGTCACGCTAAAAGATTGTCAGTATCCCCAGCTATAGTAATGTGCAAATGTTTGCTGCACGTACGTCTCTGTTGGCGGAAGTCTGCAAGTGGAAGATGTCAGTGACCAATCCATGAATGGAGCGAATGCGACCATTGACAAAAGACTCACGGGATATAGCAGTTGGTAACCGTCTCTGTCACCGTCTGAGTGTTCTGACAACAGCATTGCCTCTTGTCAATTCCCCTCTCATCAAGCTGAGGCATCTCATCCCAGCCCATGGCAGCCGTGATCTGGGGAGCTTCCTGTGCTGCGACGAGCGACAGCGCGCCGACAGCGGCCCACAGAGTGCTTGAGTGTCGCATCTTGACCGTATGTGTGTGTGTGGGTGCGTATAGCTGAAACCAAACGAAGGTGTTGTAAGAGCTCGCGTGTAAGAGAGCCCTCCAGCAAGCAAGCAAGCAACACGATGCGATGTGTTCAACGAGCGAAACACAAGACCAGTGTCGTTCAAAAAGCGAAAGCTTGTTGATCCTCGAGTAGGATTGTCAGGTACAGGAACGAGAATGAAGGATGGGAAAGACAAGAGAGGAGGACCGGCGCAGGTGCAGAAGAGGATCGGCGGGTTAGATGTGTGTGCCTGTGCCTGTGTTGGCTTGTACCTTGGCCTAGCGAGACAGCTACGCAACGTGCAGAGAGAGTGACCTTGGGAGGTAACCTTGTTTTTCTTTGCCTCACAACTTGCGTAAGACAGCTCTGCCTTTGCTGTACCGAATGGGAAAGTGGATGACAACAAAAACCGGGGGTGTGAGTGAGTGACAACGGACGGACGGGGAGGGAACTCGGGAGAAGGTGATGCGAGTGACTGACTGAGGTGACTAGGGTGTTGATGCCTGCATGATGCGACCGGGGGTAGCTCGAGAAAAGAGCGAGTAGAAAAGGCACAGCCTTGCTGGAGTACTTCAACTAGACGCGAGGATCTTGTGTACACCGGCAAGATTGTGCATGGCGTTGCGGCTGGTGATTCCGGGTGTTCTTTGTTGGACGCCTCGGTTCTTGGCTGGGTCGCAATTGAGTGTCATTAGCTGTGGTGCTCAGCTATGCGATTGAACCGAAGCTTGGGCCTGCAGTTGGATCTAGAGGTGAATTGCATTGTATTGTGCTGTATTGTTACCCGTTGTGGCTGCCATTCAAACGAGTCAAAGCTCTCACCGGCAATTGAGTTCACCAGAGCGAGTCAAAGCTCAATCAAAGTTCAAAGACTGACTCTTCTCATTCACAATGCCCAATGCATCAATGCAACTCGGAGGAAGCTATGAACACAAGCTTCGACTTTTGTGCATACACACAACCTTCTCTCTGCCAGAATCCCTTTCCGTCCACCCATCAGTGCCTGTGAGATGCGTGGGATGCGACTACAAGCGTGCAGAAGAGCGGACCGACCTGCAGCCACCGACCATGCAGCCTCGACCTGCCGAATCCACCATGAGCGGAACAAAGTGCATGATGAGCATTCATCGTGGCATCCGTCGTGGGACACCGCAGCGGTAGCGGCCGGCCCAAGAAGACAGGGATCAACCAGGCTTTGCTTGGCAAGGCTTCCTCTTTCTGTCTCCCCTCACCGGGTGTTGGTTCTTGTCTAGCACTACGGAATACGACACTTGGTCCGTGAGGGTGTTCATCAGACTTCTCCCGCAATTACAAGCCAATCCACATCTCGGAGCCGCGGAGGTGAAGCTGACGTTGATGGGCAGGGGTGAGATGGACGCAGCAACCAAAGAGGGGAACAAGCACCGTTAGGACAAACATATGTATGCGCAATAAACCCGAGTGGCTCGGTCGCCGCCATAAACAAACGTGAATGCGGCACAGCACACTGCCGGGTTCTTGTCTTTTCGACTTTTGACATGGGTGTTGGTGGATCCGGATACCTGGAGGCCTGTCTCTGTGAGCCAAGGATCCGGGCAGAGGCAATGGCAACGCCGTCATCAGATCAGTTCAATGTCAAAGGAATCCTGGAGGGCGAAATTCCATGTTGAATCACCTATCCATGCTGTTCGGCAGGCTCTCTCGGCGCGTGCGAGCTTATTTGCGCCACTGGCTTAGTGATGAGATGCACGGGCTCCGTCTAGCGGCATGCTATGCTGTCGATCAAAGATACATACAGTAAAGCTGGATACAGCAGGGCACCTCAACACTCGCAGAGTCCTGCTCGCGACAAAGAGGTTGCAATCGGGCGCTTTACGCAAATGAAATGGGCGGCGGCTGGCGATTCCCGGCCCACGCTCATCGTTACACCGTTCGTCGTAAACAGCATGACCCGGGTCATCGTCAATCGAGAGAGAACGACCAGGGTGGTCACCGCGAGAATTGATTAAGATGACGTGGGCGCACCGGCCGGAACAGACCATGGACGCACCCATGGGTTACCGAACTTGCGCCAGGGATCTGCTGACGTTGGTGCGTGCGAAGGGTCTCAGAAGGCTGACTTTCCTTGCTGTTGGTTAAACAAAGCAATCAATAGCATCTTGGAGCCATCTCGCTCGATTCCGTCAATAAGAGAAATGGCACACTAAGCGGCGCCATGGCTTTGTCCTAGTCTAGTCTTCCATCGCTCAAGCCACCAAAAGACGGGACGTGCAAGCCACGGCGTATGTGGTTGGGCGCGGGGAGACTCGGCGAAACGAGAGCACGATTACGAGTACAAAGGGAAATAAAGGCTCATGTGTGTACCGACATGTACGACGACCGAAAGCATTCATATTCATGCCTCGAGTCTAGTCTCGAGGTGTCGTGCCACACTCCTCGGACATGAGCGATAGACAGCGAGCTAGCACAACAAAGAAGGCAATATGGCGGCAATGATCGGCGCTGAAAAGTCAGGCACAAGCTCGAGAATTAAGAACGGTAGAGAGAGAGAAGATGCGCTAGAATGGGGAGAATGCTTCGAGAGGGTGGGCAGTGGGTGACTGATCACAGTACAATACGGTTCGTAGCGTGCAGACGGACGCACTACCCGCTCGTAGGTACTAACAAAGAAGAGAGGCTGGGTTGCATCCTTGCAAGGTTCATGATCGCGATGGTGGTGGAGGTGGCGTCCAATCACAGTGGGGGCTCGGCCATCCAGCAGCACCTACATGGCCGAGTCTGTCCACCGTAACTTGTTGGACTTGTATCGACGGGCTGAAGTAATGAGACAGATCTGAAGGACAATGGCTGAGGTGCGACAACGTTGAATAGATCGTACCCGAGACTATGTCTCTGGCTCATCAAGCGCCGGGCCTGACGCTGTTGAGTACAATGGAGGCATATCAACGAAGAAGACAGATACCGAGGCAGACAATTAGCTCAGATACTGCACATGGAGCTCCGAGGAGGCTCTGCAACCTGCGCCCAATGACTGAGCCTCTTTTCTTTCCCCTCTCGCCCAACTGAGCCCATCCATGCAGGCCTCCTCCCCGAAGGTGCTTGTTTTCCTCTACGCGCAACCTCTACAGCACCATGAATCCTACACTACAAGCAACACCGTCAAGCACAAATGCACTCCCTCAACATAAGGTCCGGCCGTCCCTCCACTTGGCCCTGCAAGGAAATACCCGCCTCTGCAACGGTGCCTGCACCTTGAGCTACCATGTGGGTGAAAGTGGGTGTCCAATCCAAGGCTTGCCTGCCATGCCCTGCCATGTTCAGGCGGGGACTCGCTAAATGCTGACTTAATACTACCGCGCAGGCGGATATCGCAAGATGCGTTGTACAACGATGGATACGGCTTTTGAAATCTTGACAATGCCGAGAACTTACACTTGGACTTCATGATAAATTCCTCTTTACTCTTCTTGTTTTTATTTCTCCTCAACTGTAGCAAACGAGGAGCCGCGCGAAGCTCCGGGACCGAAACGCCGGGCCGGAGTCTCCGCCGTGTCTCTGAATTGCCCGATTAGGAAATCAGACCAAATCCAGCCTCCCAAGCGAAATTCTACGCGAAGGACTCTCAATTAATCTTCCATCGCATTCATCCGGTCGTAATACGTTACATTCTTGTCCTCTCTCGGATTCAAATGCTCTGGATACGATAGAGGCATCATCGAACTGATGTCCCAACATCGTAGGACCTCGGTCGAAATCACTGCTTACGGCCTGACAAAGAAAACGACCTCTCTGTCTCTCATCAATCAGCGAGAATCCCAGCACACCACCAACCCATGCCCAATCCTTGCAAAAGATTGACCCGCTGGTGGCCATCCCTGCAAGTTCGAATGCGTGCCGTGTGGGTTGGGGGGGCCAAAAACAGATCAGGCTCGCCCGATTCTGCGCCGCACGTTGCACCTCTTGTTTGTCGATTCTCTGTCTTGGTCTTGATCTTCCGTGCTAGGCCCGACCTTTCCGACCATAGCATACCTTCCACCGTCCCATACTTGCTCACGCGGCAACCTCATCGCGATCCGATTTGTAGATGTACATTGTATCTCGAGTCAGGACTTTGCATTGAGGATAACACCATCATCCTTACAGTTTCTGCTCATGAGTCGGACCTCCGATCTGGTACTCGCGTTGCTCGTCGCATTGTAGTTGGTCGAGAAATGGTGGCGTTCGTGAATGGGTGCAAGCTTGGACCGATATCAGGCTCGCGCAAGCTCGACAATAGGAACAGCACAGGCCCGAGTCACTCCATCACCGAAGCCACCAACACGCTGAATAGAGCGCGCAATTCGATCGAGGGTGGGTCGAGTCTGGAGACGTGCTGCTTGAGCTGCCAGATTCTGCCCTCGATGCTGACAGACCGGGGGCTCTGGGCTCGTTTGCCTGACTGTTCTCTGCGCGCGCTCAGCCACTATAAGCTTACATATATTGACTGAAGAACCATGGGATGGTGCTTCAAGGCATTTTGATCATTGTGCGAAAGCGTCTTCTTGCGGTTCGGAAATTTGACCGCGAAGCAGAGCCTGATCGGAGTCCATCAGAATGGAAGAGTGAGAGCCTCGTAGCCGAAGAGCATCCCAAGTGCTTCTTGCATCCGTAGTGAACGCCTCAATGCACGATCGCTGCGCTCTCATGCCCCATCCAGAGCCTCCCGCACGCTGCAATTGGTGCTCAAATCCCTCCCTGTAGACTCCATCCTCCCGCATAGCAACAGCACAGAACCAGAAGGCCGTAACCCGGTCACTCACCGTCTCACTGCATACTCTCGCACTCTCCCACCCACCTTCAGCACCACCACACACCCCGTGGCAAACGGACCGTAGACTGCCCATTCCTCATATTGCCACCGTTTCTACTCTCCCTCTCTTTGTATCGCTCGTCTGCGGGGTTAATCGTCCGTTTGGCCGCCTGGTGAGTCTAGAATTCCTTACGTGACCCTCCTGTGAAAGTGAACTGCAACTATACCCTGGTCACTCTGGCTTGAGGCTACCGCAGGAAGGGTTCAAAGCTGCACGACAGAGATTCCCGTTCGCGCGCGCGCATTCAATTCTCTTGCCTGTTGAAACACTGTTTGAATGGCCTGCCAGTAAATTACTGTCCTTGCTTTGAGGTCGCACGAAAGCAGATCATTCTGCGCCACTGTCTCGGTTTACACGATTTCGTGCAAGAACCATTCTCGTCTGGCGATCGGAAGCACCCGCCTTTTCCGACGTCTATCCTGCGCCGCACAAGTGTCAAGTTCGGTTCGCAAAGGATGTCTCTCTGAGTCTGTCGACATCCCGTAACTTCAGTAACCTCGCCTGGTCTTGGGAACCACACCACGATCATGACACCTTCAAGGTGGTCAACGGCTTTACTTGCCGCGCTTGCGACTCCCACTGCCGCACAGCTCAGTGGCTGGTTGAACAATCAAGTCAACGCCTCCATTTGCACATGGGCGCAACCACGAGGCGAGTTGCAATTCGCGTAGGTTTCAAAGGATGATGCTGACGATGAGTAGCTGCTTTGATTCGGGATACAGTCTACATCGATGGAGGTCAACTTCGATGGAGTCCAGGACTTGACGATGGCCGTTTCGGTGCTGTCAGGTTCGAACGTATGAACAAGATCCAGACGAAAGAATGTCCGGCGATGCTAACGGCGGTGCAGAAAGCCTCGACGGCACAGTCTTCACTTTCACCTTGAACACCACAATCAAGGATGACACAAACGTAACAGCAGCCTTGCTCGAGAACCTGATCAAGAAGCCCGGAGGAGCCGGTCTCAAACCATACTTCCAAGACGGCGCGATGCTCTACAACGACGCAGAGGCATTCTTCTTCGGCGGCGCCATGTTCTCATTCGATAAAGCCTATGATCCTCCCGCCCGAGATGATGTGATCTTGTACCAAGCTTATGACGTCGGTCCGGACAAGCCTGGGTGGGAGCCAGGATTCTACACTCGAAGGACTGGCGAAGATGTCAATCGATATGTTGCATACGGCGCCGGGGCTAGTGCACCTTCAGAGAACAAGGCATGGTATTTCTCGGGACTCACATCGCCTTCGAAGGGTCAGATTGATATGGTTGCCAATGACAACTTCACGAACTGGGCGCAAGATGTCTCGAACAGGATGATCACTGTCGACATGAGCACGCAGAACGATGAGAAATGGAGCAACACCACCATCGATCCCGATGTCGATGGTCGGGCTAATCCAGAGATGGTATGGGTGCCAGTGGGCAAAGAAGGTATCCTCGTTGTTCTGGGAGGTGTTACATATCCCCAGTGGGCATGGACCGAGAACAACCTACAGTCTGACGATCCCGAGGCCAGCGTATGTTCCATTCCGCCTGTGCTTCTGAATCAAATGTAGCTGACAAATTATTGCAGAGGAATGAGAGTTCTGAGTTCATGAGGGTTATCGACATCTACGACGTCGCAAGTGGTGATTGGTATAAGCAAGAGACTGTCGATGGACCTGATGCCTTAACACGAGGCTGTGCAGTCGTTGCCGTCTCCTCTGATCAATCCAGCTACAACATCTACTACTATGGTGGCTTCGACGGCATCAACAACGACGAGCCCTTCAACGACGAAGTCTGGGTCCTTTCATTGCCTTCCTTCACCTGGCACCGCATCAATGAAGGCCGTGAGATCCACGCCCGCGCCGGTCACAAATGCTTCAAGCCATATGCAGATCAGATGATGGTATTCGGAGGTTATACAGCCCAGACCGGAGGTTCAATCAGTTGTCTTGAAGGAGGTCCGGTCGTTACTTTCAACCTCTCCAGTGGCGAGTGGATGGACGAGTATAATCCCAAGAACTTTGACGACTACGCCGTACCGTCTAAAGTTGTCGAGAAAATTGGCGGTAATGGTGCAGGTGGTGCGACTCTGGTGACGCCTTCGCCTGATGGATGGTCTGCTCGAGGTCTGGGGGAGATCTTTGGAGAGTCCTACGACATGGACAAGATCACCACTTTTGGCCCTTACAATGCCACTGAATCATCCGAACGTCCGACTTTGCCGGGCGACGATGATGACGATAACGATGGCGGCGGTGGCGGCGGTCTCCCAAGCTGGGTCGCCCCAGTCCTTGGTGTAATCATCGGTCTGATCGTCATCATCACCGCAATCGTCCTCTTCTGCCTCTGGAAGCGCCGTGGTATCTTTAAGAACCGTTCTAGTGCGAGCGGTACTGAAGATCCTGGTATGCGCATCATGTCGTGGATGCGAGGACACCAGAATGAGAAGCCGGTGACATTGACCTCGACAGAGGAGACTCCGTCGAGTCCGGAAATGGCGCAGAGTCATGGCATGCACCACCATCCTCATTATGGCATGAACTCTGTTGCGACGGGTACTGCCACGACGACAACAACGCCTGGACTTGAGTTGCCGCCGAACAGATATGAGGTCGCTGATACTCAGCTTGCAGAGCTTCATGGTAAGACTACAAACCATGATCTTATAACGAAGCGTTTTATACTGACTTCCATAGACACCTCGCCACCTGCCGAGCTGCCAGATAGTCCCTTGTCTCACAACGACGTGCTCCTGAAGCACTCTCACCTAGGCAAGGGCGGCAAAGAACCCTCGACCTTCTCCTCGCCCTCATACAGCTCATTCTCCTTCGCAGCAGGAGCCGATCACGCCAGCAGCATCTCGCGATCCTCAGCTGCAGCCAACAGCAACGTGCCTCTCACAGGCAATCGCGACACTCCTCCCGCCGGTGGCTCAACTCCAGACCCTGAAGCAAGTCGCGTGACCTCTGGCGTATCTGGTATTAGTGATACCGACATCGGCCATCTCCGTCACGTTTCTGAGACTTCGATCGATGCAAACTTGGCATCGAACAGTGCACGCGGGTCACCGCCTCCCGCTGCCGGCTCCTCAAGACCTGGGTTCGGGTTGAGAGGTGACTCGAATACTTTGGCTGAAGAGACACCTATCTCACCGCCTACTGCCGGTGATGAACCTAGCGAAGACTACATCAGCGCGAGAGGCAACCTCGTCAGTCCGCTGAGGAAGAGTGTGTTTCGGGAAAGCGAAGAAGATATGAGGAAAGATTGATCAAGTCGACAGTGAAGGCATACGAGGGCGTTTTGTGAGATTAAATATTGTTTTCAGTCAGAATCCAGGATACCAATCGTTATGCAAGGGCTGTAGTTGCAGCATGTTTTTGTAGCGATGGGAATCGGAGGCTAGAGGCCGTGGTCGGCCTCCATCATTCGTTTGGCGATGAGTTGTATGCTACTTAATCATAAGTCTGAGTTCTCTCGTGCAGAATCTTTCGTACACTATGGGTGGTCTAGTAAATGGCCTTCCTTGATGTATCATTGGTCGTAGCCGGTGCCCTTTCGGTTAACACGAGACACCCTTTGACAGCGATCCCTGCAACGATAAGCATTGAAGGAAGCTTGTCGATATGCTTGTCACCAGGCTACATACTGTATTTTGAAACACGTATCCTAGGGCGCCTACAAGTATACGAGCATGTGCCTTACTCAGCGCAAGCCGCGGAATAAAGCCTAAGACATGATAGCCGAACCTTAAGCATACCAAAGCTCCGCCTGTAAGGTTGCAACGAGCAATCCAACGCGCCCGTTCAGCTGCCGAACTAAATTAGACTAGGACTGTTTGCGGTACGAGCTGCAAGCCACCAACAGTCCTCCTCTGACCCTCCTCTGCTCCGGTTGTCGCATCTTTTTTTCTGTTCGTATGCCAAGTAATGCTGCATCTTTCGTCCTTGGCACTCACTCCGGTTGACAACAGCAAACAATACTTGGCGACTGAGACAGCTGATTCATCATGAATTGCGACGAGTTGCAGAAGAACGCGAAAGCGTCTTGTTATCTGGTGAAGCGACCTAAAGCTCTTCAGTGGTTTCATAACGGTCGGCTTTGCAAAGAGAGCGAAGATGAGAGGCAAGCCGGTCGCTTCGAGCTGTTCCTCGACTTGCTCTGTAAGTCATCCTTGGCGCTCCCCATACGAAGCTTGATCGAAGCTGACAAGATCATTAGATGTTGCGATCGTCGCAAACTTCAGCGACGAACTCACAGAGCATCCCGATGGCGCTCATCTCGCCAAGTACCTCCTCACTTTCGCGCCAGCATGGCATATATGGGTTGATCTCCGTGAGATCATGAACTCGTATTATACCGATGATCTGATCCAACGACTCATCGTGCTCTGGGTCATGGCTCTCCTGGTTCTGTACGCCAATAACGCGAATGCAGCTGATGAAGAGCTCGGAGCTATGCGTACAACTGCCGGAGCATATGTCGTTGCTCGATTCACGACCATGTGCGCTTTTCTCATCACTTCTTTCGCGAGTTATCAGCATCGCGCACAAGCACGTATCATGGCATCGTTCATGTTTGTCGGCCTTCTGATCACAATCCCTCTCTTCCTCGAAGGAGTCAGCATCCGGGGCAAAGCTGCCGTGGTAGTTATCATGATTGTCTGGCAAGAGGCGACATGGGCCATCACGCTGAGCCCTTGGATCAAGAAGAAGCTACACTTGACGTACAGCACTGCCGTCGACATTGCTCACGAGGTTGACCGTATGGCAGCGTTCTTCATTATCATTCTGGGCGAATTCGTCTACAGCGTCATCGTTGGTAATCCGACTGGCACAGGCTTGACCTCTGGCTACGCCAAGGGTGTCTGTACTCTCATCATCGCTTTCTCACTGAACTGGATCTACGCGAGTGGTGATGGAAGCACGCAAGCTACACACCCCATCCGACGCTCTGCCTGGACAGCTTTCGGTTTCTTCCTGTTGCATCTGCCAATGTCAGCATCGTTCCTCATTGGCGGCCACGTCTGTGCGATCAGCACAAAAGTCGCACAATTCGAAGATGGCCAACGATGGCTTCTGGGAGGTGGCCTTGGTGTCGGCATGTTCTGCCTATGGGTCTACGGCATGCTGTACCGCGTCCATGGAGATGAGAAGCTACTTCTGCCAAAGACACTGCGTGTCACGATGAGGCTGGTGGTCGCCATCATCCTCGCGGTGCTTCCGGAGACACATGACCACCTCGGGGCGGAAAGCTTCATGTTTGTGGTTATGTCGTTGTTTGCGTTTGTCTTGGGCTGGGAGACTGTGGGAGGATTGGAGAGGAATGCGAAGATCTTTGAGCCGTGGCATAATCGTCATCCTCCTCGCGAGGAAGCGGTTGATGAAGAGAGCTAGGTTTCGAGAGGATTATGAATCATCAAATATTCGTAATTCTATACAGTAGTGCTTCTATACCTCAACCAATTGATCATCTTCATCCTCTTCAATCTCCTTGACTCGTCCATTCGTCTCAGCCTCGTCCTCTTCGTCTCGTGCCAGGACCTGCACAAGTCGCTCACAAGCCTCCTGCACACCTTCGTCGCGAACCTTGAGATGTGTCTCCCTAATGATAGGGTACACCTGAACCTCTCGCAAGTACTCTCGGCTTTCCCTCGCGCTCGTGAGAATCGTTAAAGTCTCAACATGTGTCTGAATGATTGTGGGGTCATCATCGCGCTTCTTGTCCGGCGGCAGAAGCTGGAGATCCGGCAACATGGCCATCATTTCGTCTTCGCCGTACTCCTCGTTTCCGGTGATCGGCAGAAGAATGTAGGGAAGAATATTAAGACCGTCTTCCGACAGGAAGGACTTGTGTGATTTCAGGTCGAAAGCGACGTTCTTGATGATACTGGCGACGCCCTTCCTCCTGACTTGCGACTGGTGCTCTGTGAAGACCTTGAGCTTGGAGATGGGAATGACGCCGTCGTAATCCTGTTTGGTGACAAAGTACTGGCGAATGTCGTCGTGCTTTGATAGGTCTGCAAGAACGTATGCCAAGTAGTCGAAATCGGCCTTCTTGTTGTATGCGCCATCCTGGCCCTTGACAAACAGGTCCATCAGCTGGTTGAGGATAGTCTCGTCAGAGCCGAGCTCTTCGGGTGCCTTTTGCTTTCGACTCAGGACATTCTTGAGGTCATCTGACTTGGCAAGGTTGGCGAGAAGCATGGTGATGAGGTTTGCATTGGGCTCATCAGGTTTCTATATCCATCAGTAACTGTTCTCGTTTAATTGCCATGTTGAGAACACCTACCACTATCAAAGAAAAGAGCGCTTCAAGGAACTTCTCGTTTCCGGCAAGCGTGGCTAGAACATCCTGGTCGCCGGAGAGGTTCACCAGAATATTGACGGCATGTTCTGAGATGAGCTGTGTTTGAGGTCAGTCACGGGCCTTCTTGAGAATCGCGGTATGAATGGCTCACTGGGTGGTCTTTGATGAGAATGGTCAGGTTCTTGACAGGCTTGAGGTTCTCTGTCTTGAACACGGCAGGCTCTGCTGTTGAGTACGGCACGAGGTTCTCAACAGCGACCTGACGAATTTGAGGATTCGGATGGGCGATGAAGCCCACGAGCTATTGAGATATCAGTCTCTTGTCATGTCAGAACTGAACTCCTTCCGCTTACCTCTTCGAGTTCGGTTGGCATAGTGCTTGTGCGTATTATGGACGAGTGAGACAGTGATTTGTTAAAGTTTCTCTGGTTGAGCTGTTCAAGATTCGACACAGCCTTGCATTTGATGGAGGGGCAATTTTACAGCGGGGCACAAGCACTGAAGGTATCGCCGTTGCAGGCTGGAGCCACTGCACGTCATAGTGGGCAACCGGGGTGGTCTTATATCTGCATCTCGCAAAACAACCTGACAAATTCGGCAAAGTGACTCACACGACAATATGTCCAAACATTTCCATCTTCATCTCTTTAATTAATTTTGCATGGACCTTGACTATTGTAGCTATTGGCTCGACGCATCGAAGGCGGTGAAAGCCCAAGTCCAGGGTCCTCGCCTCAATTGGGAAAGAGGGGGGTCGATTATCGATAACTAAAATTTTCTGAAATTCTGCCACCATCACCAGCAAGTGGGCGCCTCACCACCAGTCCACCACCGAGAAATATCCAAAGAGGTCCTTGGAGTCAAACAATCGCCGACTAGCAAAATAACGATCTTCGCGACTCCTCGATACCACACCAAGAGCCGTCATGCCCAAGGCCTCAGCAACTACTCCGCAGCGCGGAGCGCGCCGTCACAACCCTCTCGAGGACGACATCACTGCGACCGGTCTTCTGCGAAACAAACCCAGCAAGCGAAAGTCCAGCGGCCGCGAAGAAGGCGAAGAGGAGAATTATGTCGACCCCAAGGCATCCAAGAACATCTTGAGGATAGGTCGCGAGCTCGCCGAGGAGGAAGCCGCATCACGTCCTGCTCCACCACCAGTCACAGTCGATAATTTTGGCTACGACTCAAGATTCGGCGACGACCTGCCCGAGGACCAGAACAATTTCCCGGACGAAGATGAGGCATGGGGTGATGATGACGAGGAAGTTGAAGAGATCGAGGTCGACCCCAATGATCTCGAGACCTACAGGAAGTTCATGCCGGGACAGGAAGAGGAGGATGATTTGCTCAAGCACGGTTGGGACCGCAAGCCAGCAGCAGGAGCTGAGGAGCAACAGGAGGAGAGCGTCAACTTGGCAGACCTGATTCTCGAGAAGATCGCAGCTCATGAAGCCGCTGAGTCGAGACGGAACGCTGGCATGGCACCCATGGGTCCCGTCGACGACGATTACGAACTGCCACCCAAGGTTGTCGAGGTTTACAGCAAGTGAGTGTTGGATCTTCATCCGCACCTGATTTCTGGAGTTTATACTGACAAATTCGCAGAGTTGGCGAGATTCTGTCCCGATACAAGTCTGGACCCCTTCCGAAGCCCTTCAAAATCCTGCCGACCATCCCTCACTGGGAAGACATCATCCAAGTCACCGAACCCGAGAAGTGGTCTCCCAACGCCTGTTACCAAGCCACTCGAGTTTTCGTCTCTGCAAAGCCTCACATCGTCCAGCGCTTCCTCGAAATGGTGATCCTCGACCGTGTTCGTGAGGACATTTACGAGACCAAGAAGCTCAACGTCCACCTTTTCAACTCCCTCAAGAAGGCCCTCTACAAGCCTTCCGCATTCTTCAAGGGTTTCCTCTTTCCCCTCATCGGTAGCGGCACATGCACCCTGCGTGAAGCAACCATCATCTCCGGTGTTCTCGTTCGTATCTCGATCCCTGTCCTGCACTCCGCCGCCGCACTGAAGGGTCTTTGTGACATTGCCGCGCAAGAGGCTTCCCACGGCAGCGAAGGCGGCGGTGCCACCAACATCTTCATCCGCGCTCTCCTGGAGAAGAAGTACGCACTTCCATACCAAGTCATCGATGCCCTTGTCTTCCACTTCCTTCGTTTCCGCAGCGTCGACCCCGCTGCCGTCAAGGAAGGCGATGCCATGACCGGAATTGCCATGGAGGGTGACGCAAAGACCAAGCTTCCCGTCATTTGGCACCAGAGTCTGCTTTCCTTCGCCCAGCGCTACAAGGGTGATATCACTGAGGATCAGCGTGAGGCTCTGCTCGATCTCTTGCTCACTCACGGTCACCGACAGATTGGTCCGGAAGTTCGCAGAGAGCTGCTGGCTGGCCGCGGACGTGGTGTGCCAATGGAGCCACAGGAGACAGCACTTGACGGCGACGACACCATGCAAGTGGATTAAAATCGTGTCTCGGATCTGGCGGCATGTTGAATAAGCGTTCTATGATTGGGCGAGGTGATGACGACGGCGTTCTCTGGCGCATGGGTTATGATTGCACACGAAACGTGCATTTGAAGTAGACTTTTCTGAAATGACGAGATCTAATGTCAGCCTTTGAAGAGTCCGTGTGTGTGATTGCCACCTTCCAGATTGAGATGTTTGCCATACTTGCAGAAGAGGCAAGTACAGATCCGGTCATTGATGGCTACTGCTCCTTCTGCAACTCTCCATATCACAGTCCTCTTCCATTTTCTCCCCGCTCATCACAACAATTCCTTCTCACTAGCACGTTCCCTAAGAACATCCGCATGGCTTCTCTTTGAGGCCATGCTCCGCGTCGCACATCGCAAAGCACTAGTTGACCAGTAATATCCTACATCGCATCCATGCGGTTCGTAATGTCGGACCCCCTGGCGCGGCCGCTACCTTCCAACAACGACAGCTCGCCTGGTGAACATCAGTCAGTGGCCCGAAAGCTGTCCTGCGGCTGTGCAGACTATTGACGAACGAACTAGATACTTCAACATCCCACATGACTCCTTCCCTACACCGGTCGTGTACCTTAGCGTTTCTCCATCATCGCCTGAATCGGGAGGTCAGCTCACATCTTCTGGAGATGCTGCTGGAAGTACACCTTCCCCGATGCATCCTCCTATGACCCTCGGCTCGTCTTGTTCCTCTTCTCCCAGGTCTCCTCGCCCTCAGATAACGACACCACGACCGCATACTGCCGTCGCTGGTCGACCCTCACAGCTCAGTCCGCCGCCCCAAGCATTTGGTGTTGATCCCCCTCGGCCACCTCGTGATGGCTACGAGTAGGTCTGGTTTCCGGAAGGGTACTGGGCCGAGCGACAGACTTTGCCTGGAATGGGCGGCAGGAAGAGCACCTCAAGTAGCAAGTTCTGGAGATGGCGAACCCGATCGAACAAGTGGACCATGAGTGAGGCCGATGCCTCGATGTACGCAACTCCTGCTGACTCGCCCCTCGTGACGGCCTCGTCGGCGCAACCTGCACCAGTCCCTCTCGTTAGTCCGTTCCTGTCAGAGTCGGCGCATGTTCGATCGCTGCAGCACCCCAGCCAGCACAAGGAAGCGACGTCTTGTGCAAGCTCCCAGCTGATGACCAACGCTCTGGGCGAGTCTGGTCGGTCAAGCTCTCCTGAGACAGTCATTCGTGTCCCGCCATCACCTGGATCCGTTGCCAGGCAGATTTTGCTCCGCGCAAGGCGAGGACTGGGAAGCAAGCTTCGTCTCAAAAGCGCCAGAAGTGTAAGCGTACTGCGTAACAACAAAAGCCAACATTCTTGCTGACCACTTTTGTGTTAGAGACAATTCTACAACGCTGACTATGCAGACGATCCTCAGAGTTCGAACCTTACTCTACAAGGCACACAGGCGTACTTGAGCGCGCAGAACATTTCCACCACTGGCACCTGGTACGAAGACGAACAAGGTGGCACGCGAATCAAGCGCAAGCTGTTTGGTAAAGCTCCCTGGTACCGCAAGGCGTCAGGTTCATCGGTCAGCTCTGTGAATAGCTCTATTCGCAACTTGCTCAGTGGTCGCACTCCTCCAGCAACTCCTATTTCAGAAAAGAAGCTCAATGGTCGGCACTACGTTCTTCAAAAGTCTGACACGAGGCTGACCCATAATCACAGGAAGCTTTAAGTCCGTGAACAGCCAATATCCTGGCAATGTCAGTTGACTTGATGATGGTTCACCTAATGCTGCATTTTGCTCACTCCAGTCTAGGAAGCTGTTCGTATCAACACTCCGCCCCTTGATGAAGACACCGCAGACGGCCGTTCTCGCGGCTTCTTCACCGCTTCTACACCACCGCCTCTCGACGGCTCCGTTAAAACTTCTACAAACAAGTCCCGCGCCCCTGCGCCATCCTCTCATGGTAGTTATCGTTGGAGTCTCACCGGGCAGTCACAGCCACGGGAGTGGTGGGACCGCGTTCCTCGAAAGCCAGTCAGACGAGATCCAGCCAAGAGTATCGGCAGCAGGCAGCAGTTCGAGTTCCACGTCCAAGATCACCTACCAAATAGTCCCTTGTGTCCTGCCAACTTGAAGCACACTGGACGAGGTTCAGGTGTTTGCGTGTATCACGGGAGACGCAGAACAGCGCCAACTAGCGGTACATCATGCTCTGAAGATAGCTCCATGCCATGATAGCGCCAACGAGACAGCGTGAGGACCAAGACCGACACGAAGGGGACTAGCCATAGCAGAAATCACAAGCAAGCAACGGGTTCTGTTCAGGTCCGACCATAGTACATTGTGTATTCGAGGGTATTTCCCAAATTCTTACGAGAACCAGAGATCCATATCATGCAACGCTGTGAAAGATTCGCTGGCTTTTTACATGTCTCATTATATTCCGCCTCACATCTTGAGTTTATACTCTCTGTGAGTCCGACTTAGGCTCAATCAGCTTCGTGTCGGAGTGGCGATGTGACCGGCACTGCTGACTGGGCTAGGCTCCATCGGTCTCGTGCTGTGATTTGTAGCATCGTTCTGATAAGACGTTGATATTCCGTATCCAGTCGTGTCGTGCGTCTCTTGATCATGCAAGAAATGATCATTACGTCCATAGCCAGTGCCGTCGTTTCCGACCTGCCCATAGAATGTCGAATGCTGAGTCGAGTCTGACGACAAGTTATGCTGTGCCATGTGCCCTGGGTTAACACCACCTCCTTCATGCCAGCTCAGCGTATGCTGGTCTGATGGCTTTCGTGTATCCTCTCGTAGAGGCGATATCGATTTCTTCTTGATAGCTTCGGTCACGACCGGCGTCGCGGACCCAAGGTGGGTTAAAACCAAGATGGAGAACCATATGATAGTGATCGTGGGAATAGGCCAGCCGTTGAGAACGTATTTGACACCAAACCCTTCTGAGTAAACAAGTGCTGCCATCGAGGCCATGGCGATGCCTGCAAGCACATTGATCACGTTTCGAATGATAGGCCAGGGCTTCCAAGGGTGCTTGCGAGCAATCATGGTCAGCACGACCATAAAGATCAGCGTCAGCCCTGACGCGACATAGCCGTAGACAAACTGCAGAAGTACATCAGTGAGATTCCGCAATTGTCACTAGCCAAACTTACCACCAGGTTGAATCGGTTTGTGGATTCCGCGAAGACTTCCACCTGGAAGTCGGAGTCGAAGACGATATCATCGTAAGTTTTGTTCCCCGCCACGTCCTGCGCGACCTCAACTCCGTACGTTTCGAAGAGCGACGTATACATGGATGCAGAGATCGCAACAAGTGCGTCATAAAGTTCTTGGTATGTTTTGGACTTTTCGAAACCTTCGTCTACTGTCCCATTGGTCCAAATAGCCTTCAATATACCTGGGTGTTCCTTCCAGGTGCTGTCAGGCAACATGCTGATGTTTGAAAGTGCGATACTGTATGTTAACAGCGCCATGCTGTTCAGCTTCCCGTAGTCATCGAAGAATGGGCTGACTACCTCGTCAATTCGTCTGGTAATATCGAAGGAAGAAGAGTTGCCGACTTGATCGAGGTCTCCTATACCACCATACTCCTCATTGATTCGACTTTGGATCACATCGATAATCTTGGTCCACATGATGAGCTGCGTGAAGCCGTGCATGAACAGCACGAGCGCAAGATGAAATGGAAGATGAAGTGACACCCAATATAGTTGACGCCATCTCGGAAGATATTGTTCTCGAATCCAGTCAAAATAGACGAGGAAGACGCTGTAGATGGCGGCACAGGCTGCGGTCACGATACCTATGGTTAACTCGTCTGTATCACAAGTCAGCGAATGGCGGACTAGTGCGGAAAGACTTCACAAGAACACCTACTCCACGCCTGGGGGGTCTGGACAATGACCACAATATCCTGAGCAAGCACAATGATTCCATCGCCCAAAATGATGACTGTGAGCAAGGCGAGACGCTTCATGAGGTGAGTGCGTGTGAAAGCAAGCACATCCCAGTAGGCAGAGGCTCCCGTAGTAGAGGTAAGTTCAAAAAAGGCAACCATGTACCAAACAACGAAGACTCGGCTGTTGTAGTCGCGGAATCGGAAAGTGATTCCCAGATAAACAAATCCAGCAGCAAAACTCAGGGCAACCTGAAAGGCGATGGGAAGGAGGGCCTTCTTGAACTTCCGCACATGCCAGAGTACACTCAAGTATTCGACGCCCAAGGTAAATCGGGACACTGAAAGGATCACGGCTGTCCACAAAGTCAGTAAATTGCAAGGGCAATCATCAAACTTTTCAGAGCATACACATGATTCGCATGGTCGTGCGGTCTTGATCGCTTGGATCGAACTTGGGCGCAACTACAGCGAAGCCGATGAGGACGCCGAGGTGGACCGCCCTGGTCGCACGCTCTGCAGAACTGTCAGCTAAATCGATTGTTGATCACCAGGAACAATCATCTTGATCGTACCGAAAACACAGTCTGTCACGAAGCGGACATCGTAGAGGCCCACAAGCAGCCAAGTCACCCAGAGAGTGCTATCAAATCGGAATTAGTCTTCCAATTGTTCGATCGCCGAAGGGCTCTGAGTGCGTACCAGAAGTAGCCAATGTATGCTGCAAGAGTGTTCGTGTCGGTAACTTGCTGGGTTTGTGTGAAAACAGTGTAGTTCGCAGCGAAGAACAGATCAGTGAACAGCTCCAGGAGACTGGCATCCTCGAACTATGTTGCCATATGTTAGTTCCACCAAGGGGAATTGCTGCATTGTCAAACCGACCTTGCGAAAGAGAGGCAATCCCTTGTGTTCTCCCCGAAACGTTGCGAATCCCGCTGCTCCAAGTGTCGCAGGCTTGTGCCACTGGTCAATTCCAGCCACCTCATGCTCGACTATATCGTCTTGAGATTCGGTGCTGCCAACGACAGGACTCTTCATGAGCCTGAGCCGCACTCGCGGCGTCGGCCGCCTGAGGTCTTCCTCGTCAATCATGTTTTCTGATTATATGTTGCCGCTGCTAGGAGCCGGAGTTGGACAAAAAAAGGAAGAACAAAGTAAGCAGCAGATGCGTCACGAACTGGAGAAGGAACGCTAATCGCAGGATCTAGCCCAGTCATCAAAACGGCCAGCAAGACTAAAGATATTAGGTGTGCTTCGAGACGAGATCGGCCACGCAGGGTCAGCCCAACATGAAGCAACCGGGGGCTGTAATCAACCCCTAGCCTTACGGCCAGCGAATGCTCGTGGAGGTCTGACAATCGAGGGTGGTGGTTTGATTTGATGTGATGGTGCTAATTGCGGCACAGACAAGCCACCCATAACCGTATGTAGTAATTGCCGAACAGATATGACGACAGGCGACAGGCTAGCATGACGTGCAAGCGTGCACCTAGCGTCCATAATTGTGCAATCGTATGCGAGTTACGATGGATCCAAATGCTTAGTCCTACCCCAGCGACACATGTCGAATGGGTTGTGTAAGCCTCATGAAAGTCAATCGCACCAAGGGTCGCAGGTATCGCAGATGCACCCGCTAGCCAGGCAGTCATCGCGGAGATCAGTCCTATTTGTTGACTACACGCGAAGGATGGTTTCGCAATCAGTATCTCCATCATATCGTCTGTTCGGGTAATACACCCATTGCACACGAAACTGTGGCGAGCGAAGGATCGATCAACCCGTAGGTGGCCAATCAGCCCCAAGACGAGGCTCTGTCTGATTTCGCGATACTCTACGAGTGCTGCAAGCCGTCAGCCTGGGGCCACAATGCTGTTCCAAAAAGGGTTATCGCCTGAATGCATGCGTGACGATCGATCTGGTTTCTGCTCTGTGGTCTCTGCGGCAAAGGCAGTGCAATTCGCCAGACTACAGGCGTCAAGCTTCGACGATCATAATGGCTCCTTGGCACCCAGGACGTGGGTGTTGAGCGTGGTAACCACACCACCTCTCAGCATAGCGTGGTGCGTATAGGCTGAGCATCTTGGCAATAGAAGTGAAGGCATTAAATGTCCGAACGGGAAATAAAAATGCACCCGCCAAGAATGAGAATGTCGTCGAATGGAAGAGATACAATTAAAGAGGTGTGATTTTGACGGGCAAGATTGGAATCGAAATTGGAGCGTGTCTCGAGCTTCGAGCGGGCCCCACTTCCGAATCCCAGCTGGCGCCGTTCCTTCTCTTTGTTCACCTTAACTCACCAAGGCTCACGTGCCGACGACCGCTCAAGTCAGTCAACTGCATCAGCATGCGATACGTCGCGTAGCAAGCGCCAGCTGGGCACGTTCGACCTCAAGTATGGCATCTAATCGCCTGGCCTGGCTGAAGGGCCGGATGCGACCTAGCCCAAGCCTGATATTGTTCATCGGTTTCATCCCCGTCATCGCATTCTTCCGCAATAATGTTGCCGACCTGGCCGCCGTCAACGGAGAGTCGATGTATCCCTTCCTCAATGATAACAAAGATCAGTCCCTCAAGCGGGATTGGTTTCTGAACTGGAAGTGGGGGATCGAGAAGAACCTCGAGCGTGGTATGGTGGTCACCTTCAGGTTAGTGACACGTTCTGTCCTCCGTTCGCAACTCGGTGCAGTCTTCTATCTGGAAGTTCAAGTCTTCTAACATGATCACAGAAGTCCATACAACCCTGACGGTTGGGCTGTGAAAAGGATCATCGGCCTCGAAGGAGACATCATTCGGACAAAAAAGGGATATCCATTCGCTGAGGAGAGGGTCCCTCAGGGTCATATATGGGTAGAGGGCGATGGAGAGAAGACTCTAGATAGCAACACCTATGGCCCGATCTCGAAACGTTTGCTTGTAGGCAAAGCCGCTTATATGCTTCTACCATTGCGGAAGTTTGGGCCCATTCATCCAGCACCCGTACAGGGGCGTTTGGTGGAATAGAAAGACAGGACGAATTACCCAAATGTATAAACTATGTACTTTACCTATACCTTGACATATGTTGCACCAGGGACTCATCTCGAAGTCTTCTGAAAAATCTGAAAGAAGCGCTCTTGAATTATATATTGTTGCAGGGTTTCGGCTCGGTGAGCTTCTAGCTTAGACTCAGGTACGCGATGACGATGATCGCATTGTTACAGGGTAAGTACGCGGAATAAAATTGTCGAAAAATGTCGGTCCCCAATTCCCGGCGCGCAACGGCCAAGAAAACTCTCGCCTTTTTTTTAAGTCCTGCGATTCAAGCACGCGACATTTTGAGACTTTCCTTGCGACGATAATAGACGGCTTGCGGTATTCTTTGCACCCTACTTTCATTACGAGCCCACGAAACCGGGCATTCTCTTCACGGCGACTTCCAACATTGGCTCGGGCGCCCCTTTCGTTCCCTACCGCACCGGACCGACCGGCCGACGAAAGTACAACCATCTAGATATTGGTTCTGCAACAACCTTGCGCACAAAGTGCAGGAGACACGGAGACTTCAGTAGGAGAGGAAATCCGACATGCTGGCGGAGCTCTTGGGGCCCTGTTGTAAAGATTTCACAGAGGTCGCATCAGCGACCATACGATGAGTTCCGATGATGTCGAGTCCGAGGGACGGCCATCCATCATCCATGTACGTCTGGCCAGGACGAAGGCTCTGAATTTGGACCCGGGGCTTTACACTGACCATGATTTCTCAGGCAATGCTCGCTGGTGGCATGGGTGGCTCAACCGGTGATTTGCTGATGCACTCGCTCGACACCGTCAAAACGCGACAACAAGGCGACCCTCACATTCCGTCGAAATACACATCATTAGGCCAATCTTATGCTACGATATGGAAGCAAGAAGGATTCAGGAGAGGCTTATATGGCGGCTGGGTGCCAGCATTAGGCGGCTCTTTCCCAGGCACGATGCTGTTCTTCGGAACTTACGAATGGAGCAAACGTGTGCTCATTGATCATGGCGTCCAGCAGCACATTTCATATCTGTCAGCTGGTAGGTTTTGATGTGGTGATCATGAGATACAGCTTTGTTGCTAACAGCTTGTCAGGATTGCTCGGTGATCTCGCAGCGTCGATCGTTTACGTTCCCTCCGAAGTCCTCAAGACGAGAATGCAGCTCCAGGGCCGCTACAACAACCCACATTTCAAGTCCGGGTACAATTACCGCGGAACCGCCGACGCCTTCCGCACCATAATCCAAACCGAAGGCACCGCCGCCCTCTTCCATGGCTATAAGGCGACACTGTACCGAGATCTGCCTTTCTCGGCACTGCAGTTCATGTTCTGGGAGCAGTTCCACGCGTGGGCAAGAGTGTACAAGAACAGCCGTGAAATTGGGTCGCCACTCGAGCTCCTGACGGGAGGTGCTGCGGGTGGGTTGGCAGGTGTTATAACATGTCCATTGGATGTGGTGAAGACAAGGTTGCAAACGCAGGTTAACGTTCCTGTGTCAGATTTCGCTACTGCCGCTGCATCACACGCCAAGGATCCGAACCCGCAGAAGCGGCAGATCTCGACATCGTCGCCGAGCACACATCGGCCGAAGCCCGGCGCCATCGCACTCGAAACCTCGTCCGTCATCACTGGCTTGAAGGTGATCTACCGTACCGAAGGCATCGCTGGGTGGTTCCGAGGTGTCGGCCCACGCGGTCTGTGGACGTTTGTCCAGAGCGGCTGCATGCTGTTCCTGTACCAACAATTACTCCGTCAACTCGAAGTGCGCATGCCCACGAAGGCGCGAGAGGAGCTGTAACACCACCAACAATAATTCCATTCGTCCACGACACGACTGTGTTCTTTGTGTTGATATATGAGGGCCTTGAGGAACTGGCACGAGCGTGCCACTGTGTATAGTATGGAGTGTTGGAAGAGAGAGCGGAGAATTGGGCATCCTGCATCAGCGAAAACATCGTCTACATATATTTGTTGGCGTTCATCGGAGAGGTCACCATGGTCTTCTAGAGTTGACTGGTTCGGAAAACATGATTGGCATAGATATAGACATTGGCAGCAGAAACCTGCCTTGAATAAAGTACAAATCTCCACCTGGCGTGTGTTCTTGAATCATGTTCGTATTGGGAAGCTACAAAGAAAAGAGTAATAAAAGAGCGACGCATCAGATAATCAATGCAAATTGGGTATCGACAAGAGCAACGCAGATGGGAGGGTATGTACTCGCGGACTCCTTGCCAGAACCAAGCATAACCTGCCAGCAGGCTGACTGGACGATAGAGCAACATTGAGAAGCCACTAGGACTTCTTGCAGAGGAAATGTTCACAGACATGACCCAAGAAGGTGATCTGAGCTGCTATGCTTTACAGATCAGGATCCTCCACTGGTTCATCAGGCAAGGTGTCGAAGTCGTCAAGGCGGGTCATGAGCTCGTCTCTTGCAAGACAGACCACCAGCGCGATAGTCAGGGCATGCCAGACACATTGCCTCGTCTGAGTGAAAGCAATCTCGGCATGCCAGCTGACATATGCGTCGTCGCCTTCCTTGGCAGCATCGAGAGTGCAGAGGAAGACCGAGCTGTTGATGATGAAGAGGCCCCAGACGACGGGAGGCTGGCGAGTGAAGCCATCTTGTTGTCTGGAGCTAGGTGGTGTCCGTGGAGGTGATGCTCGTGTCTTCTTTCGACGGCCAGGAGCAGCCATTTGATCGGTAGGGGATCGCTTGCGTTTCTGGCCTGCAGATCGTGACTCGTCACTTGAAGTGGAGGCCCGGGCTGCAAGTTCGGCACGCTCCCGAGGGGAAATATCTCTCACCGACATTCGACTGAATAGGGAATCAGCGTCGTCGAGTTCGGTCATTGGCTGTTGGGCCTTGTGGACGTACCTCTTCAGCCTGGACCTCGCCGAGCGTGGGGGCGAGCCGGCCATGAGAAAGCCCTGGTCCAGTACCTCGGCCTTGACGCCCTGCCATCCGTGATCATTGCGATCAACACGGAGGAAGTCACGATGGAGCTGCGCCAGCGCGTCCATTCGTGTCTTGATGACAGCGACATGGTCAGCATCCGACTCGACCACTTCAGCAATCAAGTTCGGAATGATCTCCAGCTTTTGGTATTCACCGTCAGCTGCTGACCATGACACGAAGTCGTTAAGCGTCTTCTCAATAAGTGCCGGCGCCTTTGCCTCGAAGCCTGACTGTAGCAGAGTCCTGACTTTGGAGGAAAGATCGATGAGGTTCATCATCCCTTTGGTCGCCTGGAACTCTGTCTTGCGAGAGTGTGCAAAGATGACGGGTGGGCTCCGTTCGGTGGTCTGGAAGACATGGTCTTGAAACGGAACACCTTGAAAATCGTAGCCCCAGTGACGAGGCAGCAGGGCCAGGTGTTCGCGCATGTAAAGAAGCTCGAAGAGACGCTCTTCCTCGGGAGCCCAGTTGCTGGCTCCGGTGAATCGCTGCCTCTCTGCTTCCATGTCTTTCTTCAGCTGCGCACGGGTTTCTTCCAAGTTGGCTTCATCGATGACTATGAGGTCATCGTCTTCAAGCTGTGCCCGGAAGCGCGCCTGTCTCTCTAGCTTCTCGATGTTCAACATCGTGGATGAATCGGATTCAGGCGTGCTTGGTGCAGATGTGTGGTCTCTTGTCGGGCTTTCTTCCTCTGATAGTTCCTCCTCTTTGACGATAGGGCTAGATTGCCTCCTTTGAGAGTCTGAGTGACCTTCTCCGGCTTGGAAAGTGTAATAATTCGTCTCAACAGATTTTCGTAGTGATTCACCGCCTCCAGGCAAATCTGTCGCAAGCTGAAGAGTATTGAGCTGATTCGAAATGAGGACCTGCGCATCCTCCAGAGGCGGAGTGGCGGCCATCTTAAAGACAGCTGGTACGAGCAACGGCAAAGAAGCCGATGCTCTTCGTAATGTTCTTTGTGTGAAGTTGCGGTGTTCTTTGAGCTCGGAGCACCAGCATCACCTGTAGGTGGGCTGCGATCGCATCAGTGGGGTCGCATGGGAGGGAGTACAGTAAGGTCAAGCATATGAAAGAGTATGTTTCGGCAATGAAAGGTGTCCAGCTTGACGAAAGCGTGAAAGTGCCTTCTTTGAGGTAGCTGAGGATCCTTCACACCTGCGATGCAGATGAAGTAAACCGCAGAAAGACCTCTTTCACGATCGTTCACATCTTCAAGATGAATGACAGCTGTGGGCCCTGTTCCTGTTCCTGAATGCTGATGAATGACGGGCCAAGTGGGCCGACAATTGACAGGGGTCTCGCTTAGATCTTCCAGGTTAGGGTTACAGCTTCCCCTGGTTAGTCATCACTTGGCGGGCCATGGGAGTAATGATGATCCGTTTCTCTGCAGCCGTCGCGTGCGCCTGGCTGGGGGTGCATCCCGAAAGGTGGAATTTCTTCCCAGGGTTCAATCAACGTCGCGACAACCTCACACTTCCCAGGAAAATCAGCAATAATGGCTGAGGCAGCAGCAGGGGCAGTTGCCCGTCAATTACCGAGGTTCAAGCTTGGTACGAAGCAGGTCTTCTTGTCAGTTGCGCCAAATCCCTGAATTCTCAGCAAGACTTCGACTAACCCTTTTCTTGATATAGACCTGAACATGTCATCACTCTCCTTCACAAGGCACACCTTCCACCGAACGAAGCCGCTTTCCAAGTACCTCTGACCTTCACAAAACTCGATCTTCGCGACTACCTCTGGAATGTCTACAATGTCGAAGTCTCAAAAGTCCGATCCTACGTCAAGTCACAGCCTCTCACTCAACGTCCGAACCGTCCCAACTCTTGGTACAGGCCGCAGTCAATCAAGGTCATGAACGTTGAACTCGTCGAACCCTTCCAATGGCCAGAGGCTCCGACAGATCTTCAGCCATGGAGCAACGAACTCTTCAAGCAGCGTGCGGAAAGGCTGAAGGAGAACCGAAGAGAGCAGTTCCTCGCACAGACGGCCAAGCTGGAAATGCAGAGCTCGAAACCTGTGTCGAAGGAGAGGAAGGAGCTGGCCGAGTTGGCACAGAAGATGCTGTCGGGTGAGGTGAAGTGGAAGAACGATGTGATTCTCGATCCGAAGTGGGATGAGATCGTGAAGACCTTTGAGACGAAAGAGGGCGTGGACACGGCAGCTGTGAAGGCAAAGGAGGTCGACCAAAGCCCGACACCATCATCATAGACAGGGACATCTGAGACTTGGGCCGGAAGGTCGTGTACAAGAAGGATGAGGATGCATGTATATTACTGTACAAGCGAGAGCGATGCTCGCGTGCTATGACTATAATCATGGCTCAAAACAAGGAGCCTTTTCATCTATGAGCCAATGCTCTCGGCCTTGGAACTGGAGGACTTCATTGCCCCAGCTCCACCAGCCAGCCGTGAGGTTGCGTGCAAACACTTCTAAGCCTGTGAAGTCCTGCCCGAAAGCGTCGTGAAAGACTCCTCGCAAACTTGGTTTCCTAGAGTGAACATCTGGAACAGCGAACAGTAGACGATTTTGGCTCAAGGCTGGAATTGGTCGGGCTTCGACTCTTTGTGCAATAAGCAGCTTCTCCCATGGCTTTCTCCAAGCAGACTCAATAGGTGTAATGGGCTCCCCAGTAGACGTGACTTTGACCCACGTCCATTCGCTCACAAGCCGAAGATCCCATGAGGAGAAGAGACCACTAGGTGATAGCACAAAGTCAAGAACACTTTCTTTGTTTGTGACCCAGATGGCAACTATGCCGTTAGGTGCGAGATGCGTGCGCACCGGCACGTGTGAAAGTAGGCCTTGCATTTCAGCGAGGTCTTTCACTGTATCATACTTGTTGCTTCTTCGTCTTGCAGAGCGATTTGGCCATGGAGGATCCATGATAATCAAATCGAATACTGGAGCCTTGCCAGCAAGCTCCTGCTGTGTGTCATTCAATACTCCTTGCACATACTGCGCGCTAACCGGTACATATGGCTCCAGGGCAGGACTTGTAAGTCCGGATGGGTTGGTCGCTCGTGGCAGGCACCATGGCCCATCGTGCTGCTCAGCGATCACATCTAGCGCGTGTTCGACAGCCCCTCCGGTCATGAGATCCGCGATCTGGGCGGCTTGAGAGCGTGCGCCTCCATCCCCGTACTTAGGTTCCGGGACGGTGAAGGGCTCGGTGGCCGCCGGGGCGGAGACTAAACGTCTAGTGGGGGACAAGCCATGCGGGACCTGAGCTTCCTCAATTGAGCGGGGGATGTCGAGGAGGAGAACGGTGTTGTCTGGGGATCGGAAGAGACACGAAGATGCTAACGCCGTGCCTTGATTGAGGCCATCGCCTCTCATTTCCGGAGGTAGGGGAATGAATGTTGACTCCGAAGAGAAGGATGAGTATGTCCGCGTGACCTGATGACTGATGCGAATCGCAAAAAGCGGGATGTGGTGCAGGTGGTGGAAAATCGGTAACCTCGGCTTGGGGCGGCCCGCGCGATGCAGCGAACCAGGTTGCCCCGAATCCTAAGCCCGAGTCCGCTGCGCAACTTTCATCTTCCTCCACGTTAAGCCGAACTGTCGTGGTCGGCTCACGCGCACACACATACAGACCGGAGCCCTGACGATCCTACACCGCCGAGAATATCCTCACCTTTCTTTTCTGACGTTCTTTTGGCCAACGATCTCGTTCCGCGACCGACATACACTTCCACAACCTCACAGCGCGAATGTCGATCCGCTGACCATCTTCGACGTCATCAACAACCCCGTCCCCGGGTTTCTACATCCCCCACCCTCCTCCCAACCCACGCGTGGGCTGAGAAGCAGGGGATGCCCTCTGCCCTCGCGGACCATGGCGCCATGTCTGAGGTAGCCCGCGATATGGCCGCCAGCTCAACGTCTCCCCGAACAGACGCTGCTGCCGCTGCCGCAAGGGCACGTGCTGATGCTGCTGACAAGGCGGCGCGCAAGAAGACTTGGACCTTCGACTATGTCTGGAGATCCGGTGTCGCGGGTGGAATTGCTGGCTGCGCAGTAAGTAATCTGGTTTCTGCCAATATACAGTTGACTTGCACGTATACTCATGCCCATGTTCTTAGGCCAAGACAGTTGTCGCACCACTCGACAGAGTAAAGATCCTTTTCCAGGCGAGCAGTCCTCAGTTCGCGAAATATACAGGATCATGGTTTGGTGTAGCCTCTGCGATGAGAGACATTCACTCTCATGAGGGTGTCTTGGGACTCTATCGCGGCCACTCAGCAACATTATTACGAATCTTTCCTTACGCCGGTATCAAATTCCTTGCCTACGAACAAATACGATCTGTCCTCATTCCAGCAAAAGAGTACGAGACACCGCTAAGGCGACTTGTCAGTGGTGGTCTTGCTGGTGTCACTTCTGTCTTCTTCACATACCCTCTCGAGGTCATCCGAGTCCGTCTAGCTTTTGAGACGAAACGCGATGGCCGCTCATCATTATCCTCTATCTGCAAGCAAATATACAACGAGACACCCGTCGCACGGACTTCGACTAGTAGTGCGAACAGCACAGCATTGCCGAAAGCACCTGCAGTGGTGTCTGCGGCGGCCGAGGCCACAGCAGCAACTGTTCAAGCAGTTGCACCAAAGACAGGACTTATCAACTTCTACCGTGGCTTCACACCTACGATTCTCGGCATGGTGCCATATGCAGGAATATCTTTTCTGACTCACGACACCGTTAGCGACATGTTGCGAAACCCTTCAATCGCCCAATATACAACACTCCCACGCACTGCCAAGCATCCTGAAGGCAAGCCAGCAGCCTTACGATCATGGGCGGAGCTATGTGCTGGTGGTCTCGCTGGACTGGTCTCACAGTCAGCATCATACCCACTCGAAGTGATTCGAAGGAGAATGCAAGTTGGCGGAGCCGTAGGCGACGGCCACCGCCTTCGTCTGGGAGAGACAGCACGGATGATCATGCGGGAGAAAGGCCCAAGCGGTTTCTTTGTCGGTCTCACGATCGGCTATGTGAAGGTTATCCCGCTCGCTGCTGTCAGTTTCTACACGTACGAGCGAATGAAGCTACTTCTGGGAATCTGAAAGGATTGGTACATTGGTGTGCAAAAGTAAGGCCGGCGAAGACGCCTTTCACTGGCTTGTATGTATGGGCGTTTGGATGGATGAGGCTTTTCCCGTCTCAAGCATGGCATTCGGTTGGGAAGGTCATTCTGCTTCTCTCTTGGAGTTTTACCATGTTTCTGCTAGACCTAGAAGGTGTTGGCGGCAGCAATTGAATACATACATGTTCATATCTTGATACTTACTGCCTTGAACTTGTACCCCGTTTTGGTGATCCTAAGCCGCTGAAGTCAAAGCCAGCTTCGCGTTGAACACGCACTTGGACTTGAGACCGGCTAAGCCCGTACAAATTTGATTCATGTCATTCTGACAGATTTCGCGAAGCATTCATAATGTTAGTCCTCGGCGCGATCGCGAAGGCAGATTGTCCCGATCGCGGTGCAGCTTGACGGACCCACCTTTTTCTTTGCGGCTCTCCGTCTTTGAACCTCCAGCCTCACTTCCCACCAGATCATCAACCACAACCTACGGCACTTCAGGCGAGCACGGAACGCGGAACGATCACAAACCATCCCACTCCCGGAGCTCACTCCTTTGTTTTGTCCGTCACCTCGGAGTTCCTCGAGAGTGCGCAAAGTACCCAGCTGCTGCGAGGCGCAGGGTCTGCCCTTCATCCAGCCTCAACGATGGCGTCCGCCCAAGATCCCCTCGTCCTGCTACGGCAATCCATCACAGCCGGCAAACCCTTCGTGCCGAGCACCTCCTCCGATCCTTCTGTGCCAGTCGATGACAGTACACCTCTCTCCAAAGCCACACACCTGCAGTTCCCCGCCGACGATGGCACCGGCGTCGCGCTCCCCCTCGACGCGCCAACACGTTTCAACACGGCCGCCGACCGCGCAGTTGATCTGCGCAGTATTTACTTCGCCTGGCTGAACCGAGAGCTTGCTATTCCTGAGTACAATGCTGCTGCGACGACGCTGAACGGGGAGTTGGGTGATGGAGCTACGGTCCAGAACTTAGGTTTCATTGAGAGACTTGATTTGATCACATGGCTGGAGGGTGCTTCAGATGATAGCGAGTACATCAAGCCCATCGCTGGGGATGCTGATGCCGCTGCTGTTGCGGCAGCTGCTGCTACTTCGGGTGCTGCTGCAGCCGGAGCTGCGAGCAAGACTGCTGCTTCTGCGGCGACGCAAGCAAGGTCAGGCAAGGGAACTATGGACCCCAGGTTGGCGAGTGTCTACAGTGGTGAGCGAAGGATGGGCGATCGGAACACAGTCCTGCGGGGAATTAAGCCTACGGTATGTTTGCCCTGAAGGCGCTCTTTGATATCGCATACTAACCTACACCAGGACTTCTCACATGTTCGAAAGCTCGCGGCACCCTTCATCAAGAAGTCCTCCTCATCAGCTGTGCCCAGCAGTCAGCCACTACCTCTGAACCAGAAGCCCACTGGCCGGAGACCCGATCCCATCATTCTCCTTTCACCCTCCGCTTCATCCTTGCTTCGCATGTCCAATGCGCGCTCATTCCTCGAGGACGGCAAATTCGTTCCGCCGGATACTGGAGCTGCCGCGTCGACCATGCTCCACGTGCAGCGCACTATCCGTGCGATTGATCCTAATAGGCCTCTTCGATTTGCCCTCCTCGAAGGATCCGAGCAGCTCAAGCCCGAATACTGGAACCGTGTCGTCGCGGTCTTCACCACAGGTCAGACATGGCAGTTCAAGAACTACAAGTGGAGTGTCCCAGATGAGCTATTCAAGCATGTCCCGGGTGTCTACATTGGGTGGAGAGGCGACCAGCCGCCGGATAACGTCCGTGGATGGGGTCACCGTGTGCTGTCAATAGGCGTGGAGCGATGGAGAGGTGAGGGACACGATGCCTCGCGCTTCAGGGATAAGGAAGTCGTGGAGCAGATTTGGAGGGGAATCGAGAACAATATGAGGAACAAGGGATGGAGGAGGGACGCAGCGCCAACCGCGATCTAAGCGAAGCGTGATATGTCGGGATACTGTCGTATTGAGAGTTGTACACTATCTAGGAAGACTAAGACGAGGCTGTACTGGTCACTCAAAATTCAGGAAGCGTTGGCGTTTGGCTCAAATGACCGGTGCATGAGATGGACTGTGAATGCTACTACTTTTCGCAAGGTGATGCATACTCAATGCGATGTACAAGGTCCAGAATCGCTTCGTCAAGATCATATCGTAGCCGCATGCCTGATGCAGCCTGTTATCAAGGGAGCAGCTGTAAACTCTGTCGTCGCCGCATAATCCGCGAATACGAAGTCAGCCTCGGCCATGCCGTTCCCACTGAACCCCCTTCCAAACTCAATCTTCGGACAACCAGCCGCATCGTCGATTTCAGCAGATAGCCGAGCGAACATCGCGAAAAACCCCCTTCCCTTCACCCGAATCTCATTTAATACCACGAGTCACCCTAGAAACGACTCAAGCGTGTAATCACGGACATGTTCCGCCACTCAAGACCGCATGACATATATGGGAACCCGGTTGGCGGCATCCACATGTAGAACTAGGGACAACTGACTCGCCGAACTCCCGCTCCCAGCCCCTCGACTCATGAGTTTGAAATTAACTACCCTAGGACGAACTATCTAGCGAGTTGACATGTTCCCACTTGAAGCAAAGTTCAAGAACCACATGGGGGTTCGAGCGGGCGAAGCTAAGAATGGAGTCTCGTTCCACGTGAGGTCTTTGACCTGTTCAAGCCAATGCTTGTGGGGGAGATCTCTTTGTGTCTCTTCGCGTACACACGCCCCCGGTTACGTGCGGTACGCCGTTGTTTCGGGATGTTCTAGGATGTTGACTCTCGTATATTTCTTTGTGGCTAGGCTCGAATTGCCGCGTGGGCAGAGGATCGACAGGACTGGGGGGAAGAGTGGACGCCATTCCCGCCAATGTTCGGGGCGGAGAGGAGAGGCGTAAGGCGATGGGGACACTATCGAAGAGACACCTCCGAAACTCTGATTCAGCTTCGGGAGTAAGGCATGAAATGTGTGCTCCATATAGGCGCTGATTTCGTCACAAGTAATATCCTAATGAGAGTCAGTTATGAGAAACAGACATGTTACACGCACCCATCGGACGCATCGACCCGGACCCCATAGAGGCGCCTAATCATGCCCTTTTCACCAGCCTGTTCGTAATTTGTACCTGTGCCGATCAAGTCGTACACAACAAGGCTTCCACAAGCCGAGCATTTCCGAAGGGGGCTTGCTTTGAGAGCACGAGCCAGGCCAGGCCTCGAGATTATTTTGGTGTACTACAAGGTCCCGGCAGTGAAGCCGGTGGCCACGTGTGGTGGCTTGATGAAGTTTCAGCGCCGAGAGATCCTCCTCAAAGCCCTGTGTTTCCCTGTCCTGAGGACAAAGGGCTTTTGCGTTGTGGTGGGCGTGTGACCGAAAGGCTGGGATCAGGGGGTGTGCTGTTGTGTTGACAGACCCGACCCAATGCATTGGCCGTGTCAACTCACGGAAGTCGACAACGGCAAGTGAAGCCTCGACAGGAAGCGGTACGTGAATACAGTCGTGATACCGCAAATCTTGCAGTGACGGGACTTTTCTGGGTCTTGGTTTGATCAAGTGGTCGTGCGCCACCAAACACACCAGGATTCCAGGAATATCCATCCTGAGACCAGCGGACTGTACTTCCACGTGGAGAGCATGAAATGCCGATTCTCCACATTCAACGAGTCCTCCCTGGTTGCAGCCAGAGATTCGGAGCAGGGATACCCTTGAAAGGACCCTTAGTGTCGGTGTTCTGTACGCAGCGTTGGTGAAGAGCGGTGACTGTACTGGAGAGACAGTAGCGTGCATGATACGGGGTCGCTAAGGGCGTTACAGAGGAGGATTCGGTAGATCTTCCCACGGCAAGGGTTGAAATCCGAGGATATTGCGCGGGAATGGCGGCCGCAAGTTCGGGGGGTGAGGAGCCTTCATCCTCGAGCGAGACCGGAGTCTCATGTCGAGATCGGCATCACGGCATGGAAATGCGTATCGTGGTGGCGTGAGGTGTAAGCTGGGACGGAAGACCGGTATCGATGCTGGAGCTAATGTTGACTGGAAATGCACACACGAGGCGAGTGGCAGTCTGTTACCAATCACAGGACGTGGCTATCTCGCTCCTCGACATGTGTGTCTCACAGGATATCGCTTTGCTTCTTCTCACTGATCCGTAGTGTCCAATCAATCGAGTGGCTGCTCGATCCGGCTCTCCTTAGCTTCACTGACAACAGAGACAGAGAGTCTCCTTGTCAAACACATCGGAGTTTGGTCACTGTGACATCCAGGGCCACCAGGGCTGAGGGTCGCGCCGTAAGTGCCAGATTCCAGAAGGAGTGGAGGTTATTCAACTTGTCCCAGCAAGGAAGCACCCTGAAGCTCCCCTCGATGGCAAACCTCACCATCGCGGACGGGCCGACAAGCGCGCGCTGTCAGAAACGACAGAACTCCATACCTGCCCCAATCGACCCTTTCCTCCGAAGCCGTCCAGGGATCCTCCTTTGGTCGGTTGACAGGCCAGCCCATGGAACTGCATTCGTGGGCTCAAAAATCGGACCATGATCTTCCTTTCTGGCGGAAAGATGCGTCCGTAATCTGGCCCCCTCGGTGGGGGCACAGAGACCAGAAGCCAAGGGGCTACCCATTCGAAGACCAGAATGTTTAGCACAGGTCGGTTGAGCGAGTGGCCCGTGAACGGAGACACGCCCCCACGCGGCTGGGAGATTGAATGCCACATGGTTGACAGCTAGAGATGGGGCTTGGCTTTCGGGACTCGGGAGGATGTCGCTGGCCATCGTTGCTTTGCGCGGCTTGCCTGCTGTAATAAGATGATCCTCCTTGCCGTGGCTAATTACTGTTCGCCAACAAAACGCCAATGCTCAAGGAGCCTCATTTGCCACGTCTCCAGACTATTGAAGCAGCTGAACAAGCCACAAACGAACTTAAACATACTCTCGGGCCGCGAGAATTTCTTCTAGATGCATCGCTAAGCCATAGTCCTCGTTCTCGGGACCGAGCAAACCAATGAAAAAAAAACATTGGCAAAGCAATGGCAGCGATCATGCACGATTTCCAAGGCACAGAAAAGCAATAGCTCGCTTCCAGCCCGCGCGTGTCCCGACACCGCGGTTCGATATTTGCCCCCCCAAACTGCGGTGGGTAAATAGCCTGAAATCTCGCGTGTCTACCCGTGTCTAATGTCGATGCGACCAATAGACCTGGCGCTGGTTTCAGCCCGTGCCTCTTATCATCATTGATGCGAAGATTGTTGTGTCCGAATCCAGGAACACGACGTGAGAACTTAGACAAAGACGTATGATTGGCGTCCGTGTCTGAACTGTCGATCTGAGACACGTGTGGTATGTTCTCGGCAGTCCACGACGCGTATCGCTCGGTTAGCATCCTCTACGATGTTTGTGTGTGTGTGTGAGTGTGAGTGTGAGTGTGTACTACGTGAATAGGTGCTGTTCGCCAGGAGTTTCTTAGCGGCCGTTGGGGTGCCACGAGGTGTGGCTGCTGGGATCTTGAACCGAACAACGAGCTTCGCGAGGGCTGCCTGCAAGAGGAGTCAGCAACACACAAGCACACGAGACGAAACAGGAGACACAAGGAACCAAGTGTGGCTGTTGGGCTGAGACGCAGGTTCCTTGTCATTTGCCATGTGGCATGATACCTGCATGGTTGAGAGGGTGTGGCACCACGAACACGCAGACAGAGTGCTGAAGAAAATGCTGTTGGTTGGGACACTTCTCAACAGGGGTTTAGGTAATGTGGCGCTGACGCCCGTCACCGGCCTCATTGCATTGGGAGGAGCTGATGCTGTCTGAGTGCTCGGTAGAAGCCGTGCCGAAGAGGATGCATGATGTTGACAATAGTCCGGTTTGAAGTTTTTCTGTCATGGGGGGGCTTGGCTGACAGGTGTGCAGTGGTCGACCACACGACCATTTCGTGTCATTTGCGACCATTGACAGCAATATGTCTAGTACGTGCTTACCAGGGGGGACGTGTTTCCGTCCTCTGCGCCCGATAATTCTGTTCGAATGATGGCTGTCAAGGGCTGCAGATCGCGGTTCGGGAACAGCGAGACTAACTTTCTCGAAGAATTTGCTAAAACAATTGGGCTATTGATCGCGAAGAGAATCCTTCGGAAAGCGAGAATTTGACAACTTTTTCGATAGTCGAATGAGGCAACGTTGCGAAGAGGGTTGTAATCTTGACGCTAAGACTAAGTCAACAAAAGACTTGTGTGGTGACTGGCAGTAGTCCGCGGCAGTTCTACAGTGCGATGTAAGCGAGTGGCCGAGGCAATATGACTCAGAGAACGTGAATATACCGAAGAAGATGATCAAAATCCTGACACGGAAGTCTGCGGCAGCTAGAGGACGACGTAGTGACGATGCCTTCACTCAACAGTTTACTAGGTGCGGACCTCTTCGGACCTCGCGTCTCGAGATTCACTACCCCTACGTTTGATGACGAATAGGTGCGCGTCACGACTCAGTCGAGTGCGATTAGTCGGAACATTGCTTAGCCAGACATACTTTGACCGGACAGGCCGCGCTATTCTGCAATGTGTTCTTGCTTGCGACAGCCGAAGTTCTCGCTGAAGAGGGTGTGCAAGCCGCCTTCACCGAGAGTACGGAATAAAGGGAGCCGCAATGTCTCGCATCGGAGGCGGCCGATGGGCTGGGAACCTTTTTTCCTGCCCATACTGACAAATTCTAGACCTCGAATCGAAACAATCAGCCAGCTAGCTCCGACATACATACATTGCTTATTCCCGATGTGGACGCCAACACACACAAGGTTCGGAGCCGTTCCTAGGTTTCGCCTGTAACAATTGGACCTATCCGGAGCTAGAAGACGTTTCCGCGGAGAGCATGAATTTGGGTTTGTTCGATCTGCTCTTAGGCGCGGTCAGCCACTATTCAGATGTGCAGAGCATTTCGGTCGCGGAAACTTTGTTGTATGGGTCTCAGCTGCGGACGGCTTCGACGTTCGACATTCCCGCCCGGCTTATGTCCTCCTCCGTGTGGACGGTATCGCATGATTGGTCGTGGAATGCGACGTGGAGAATGATTGTCGTCAATGAGATGTGTATGTGCAATGTCAGCGATGACTGGTCCCGTGGAGTTGGTCCTGACTATGCCTGGTTCGTAGTCAGATCAGCAGTATAACGTGCAGAGCTCAGCGCTGGCTGTGTCGCGACGTGGCACCGGCAGTTAGTAGCTTATGCAACTTTGCATCATTGGCCAGATGCATGCTAAACCTTGGACTTTCAATTTCCGGCACATGGAAGTACTGGAATTACTGGAAGTCAATTCTGAAACTTCGCAGCCAATCCAACCACCAGGCTGCACTGCAGCATCAAGGTTCCCCGTCTGACAGGTCAGCAACTCTGCAGGCTGTGTTGGTCGCAGCCCTTTCTTCCCCAGCAGCTCAACAGCGCGTGGCTTTGTGACGGATTCCACGTGGCATGGCCTCTCCACCCACACCCCTCTGATCGCACAGTCCTGCTCCGTCATTGGCGGTTCTCTTTTGGCGGTGATCAGCGCTCTTGCGCCCCGTAAGGATGCACTGTAGCGCTCTTACTACTACTGCTCACCGCTTGATGATATCGATACACCCTTCGCAGATGTACCTGCTACTAAGACACTGATTGCCAGTGGCCTTGGAACCACTGAAGCAATCAGTATGAAAACTGTCCCATGTCATATTCATTGATGGACGTATGGAGCCTGAACTGCGATCCAGGTCGATTAGTCTTCAGCAAGGTAATACGATTTGTTGTAGGACATACTTGCACGCTGGTGCCCATCTCCCGACAACTACATACCTTGACATAAGGAATGTCCATGGCCCATTCGTTCAGGGCTTCGAGTCCTCTCTAGGGTCGGCTGGTGAGGTGAGGCTGGTATCCAGCCGCGGACATCGTTCCGCAGATTCACTTGTCCGAGCCGCCCCGGACTCTCGGAGACAGCCAGACACCATCACCATGACCTCGCACCTAATAAACTGGAGCAGTCTGCCGTCTTCACGCTTCAGCGCCCGCAGAATAGCCCTTCTCCCCACGATAGGGCACCATAAGCAAGGCGTTTGTATGACATTTGGCTGGAGTCTCTGGAGGTGATCCTCCGAGATATCACATTGTTCCACCGGCCGAATGAGGCGTACAGGAGCTTGAGGTAGGCACTAACATCCCTTGTCTAGGACAACGAATGACTACCAGAATACCATGATCAAATCTGTTACCCTGCCACGTGGACGGATGCCGGTAAAGTAGTAGTAGTTGCACGCGCTCAAGGTCAACTGGAGCCGATGCCTTTGTCCATCGACACGAGTGTCCTACCAGCCACGCAGCTAGCAGGGAGTCGGGATTGACCAGGCGACGAGACTCTCTCGCGCTGACAACGAGGGTTAAGGTGCATTGTCAAGGCAAAGGGTAGTCACATCGCTTCGGAGATTTTGACGGACCTGCAGTCTAGAGCCCTTTGACCTTCCGCTTTTCCATCGCGCGATGTGAACCCGCTCGGGCCTCCGTCCGGGATCACCTTCTTAGGGCTGTTCTCACTAATTCTCGAGTCCGCGTGGAGCCGGAACGGACGCGGCGCGAACACCCAAGATCTGCCAATCGCCCATAGCGTGTGCTCGGGCCTCAGGGGTTCGTTTCCTCTTGCCTCTTGCAGTGATTTGCTCTGTCTTTTGATAATTTGCTCCGCAATTGGGCCAGGCAATGCCAAGTACGATGTTCATCGCCGGTGGTCGTGGTATGTGATCGGACAACGGCATTGGAAACCCTGCCCAATCGCTTGACGAAGCCTCGTAGAAGCTTGTTCGTTCAGAACGTCCATTTGTTTCTAGTCACTAACCTGGGAGTTTCGCACTGGAAGATACATTTCTGTTGATTGCAGCGGCTGCGCGATGAGGCCGCCCATCGACAGGATTTCCTACAGTATCTGACCTAGCCGTGCTGGTGTGCTAGGTGCTATATGCACGACGGTGAGTGTCGTTCATCCTCGCAACTTGCATCTTGTTTATTGCATTTTCGTAGGTCGCTTTAGGTTTTTTTTTTTTTTTTTGGTAAACGCTCAATCACACGGCCGTGGCGACCAGGATCTACGCCAGTGCGCATCGGATAGTTGGCGAAAGGCTTGAAGCCATTGTGTGAGTCTTTTTAGGTATTCATATCGTGGAAGGTGGGGAAGTGCCAGGCGCATCGAATGATCCCGTCTTGAGCGGTGCATTGACCAGGCAGCTACAAGCGGTGTAGTAGAAGACCTATGAGAAAAATCGAGATATCTTTCATCGGTCGCCGGGCTCACTGCTATCCCTGTCAATTGCAGCCGGCTTGCCCTTGTGGTCGTGATGTATCAGATCATACTCGAGAGTTGACATGAGGTTATGTCAAGCAGGGAACGATGCGGCAGAAATCTCGCCGCCTTATTTTCTGATTGCTCAACATGGCCAAATTCGACGCGATGCTGCCGATCTTTTTGGCATATGTGAGGGGCAATGTCGGAAGGAATGCGATGCTGATCACGGCCTGAGAGTTTGCGCACACGGCTGCCATGTGATGCAATCGCGGTTGTTCTGATGGTCTTCAGCGGAAGGATTGCGGATCCTTACTCGACTTGAAGCGTCAGGATTCGGTTGCTCCTTGACCCAAATACAGTTGGCATGCGGATCGAGGCAGCGACGTCATGCTGGCTGTGCCGTTGTGTTGAGGTGTGCTGCAGGCTTACACCATCTTGCATTTGGCCAACTTAGGTGACATCCAAGAAGCCGAAAGAAGGTTTCGTGGAATGTGACGAAGCTCTACAGGCACAGATGCGGCCAGGAGTTCTCAGCACCAAGGATACAACGATCCTGGCTTTTGTCTCAGTTTCGGGTGGCAATGACCTGTAAGAACGTCAACCAAAAGCAAGATACCCTAGCTGATACACGCGGGCTTGGGGCAAGGCACACAGGGGATA
>WNLN01000138.1:0-74820 GCA_021347865.1 Sarocladiaceae sp. CBMAI 1973
CGCCAAAGTCTGCGAACAGCGACGCGCCGAGGATGCACAGTCCCTTAAGGCCGTCAGAAACTCGGTTGAGGAAACTCTAGCGGACGGCAAGGCCCTACAAGCGTCAGTTGCTGATCTCCGAAACACAATGGCATCTTACGAGGACGCAAGTCTTTTGGCAAGGATCTCGTCTTTAGAGAACACAAGCATCAATAAAGCGATGCTTGACGGTATTGACCTCGAACGCCTTCGGATCATCGCCAAGGGCAACTTTGCTGCTGACATTGCGGAAGCAGTCAGCAAAAAAGTGTCTGCCTCGCCTCAACCACAACGCACGTCTACCAAATCACCATCTCCCTCAGTGCCCAACTTCGATTTCGAACAGAAAGTGTCTGAAATCAAGAAGGCTGTAGATGCTCGCATGAAGGTGATCAGCCTCAAGGTCGCCGAGATTATAGACGGAGAGGCAAAAGAGCGTGACGAACTCAGCGCCAAACTGGATCACACGGTGAAGGATCTGAAGACGCTGCTTGTGCGCGTTACAGCCATTGAGAGCACAGCTTCTGCCGTGACCTTGGCAGATCTAACGACGCTAAACACACGCATCACGGCTATCGAGGAAAGAGGAGTTTCTGTCACGCATAGCGAAATTGCCGACCTCCGAGCCAATATCGCAGGGCTCCAAGCAAGCACAACGACTGAGATTGAGAAGGTCAATGCGACTGTTCAGGGAGTCCAAACCTCACTGAGCCAGAGTATACCCACCATTTTCGCCGATGCTGAAACATTCCGCACTGCTCTCGGCGGCTTGCAAGGCCAGCTGAACGGCATTCGACAGTACAGTACCGAGCAATACCAACAACTCTGCCATTCGCAGCGAGTCCTTCAGTCTTGGCAGGATCAGTTTTCCACAAAGACTATCTACCGAGATATTGTGGCACAGATACAACAGTTGGTACCATCAGGCACGTTGGTGCGCTTGACAAATATGGAGGTACGCATTGAGAAGATGGAGAGCGCGGCATCTTACGACAGAGTACAGGGCTTGGACTCGAGGCTGGCCACTGTCGAACAGGCTGTTCTGCGGAGCGGTTCTCCTCTCGCGAATGGGACCGCCTCTGGCTGATGAACAAGTTTGATTGTTTCCTCCTACTGCGATGTTCGGTCGAAACATTGCGCTTCCCTGGAGGCTGGCACACTCATGTTATCTGCATGTTGCGAAATGACGTCCATGATGGCACCTACGTTACCACCTGAAAAGCATCACACTATCATGTGCCTGTTCGCTCGCGTGGCCTTTTCTCGTAACGGCACGATTTGAGTAGCAATTGGTGGATGATCCTGGTTTTGAGACATGGGACAAAGCTGCTCTTCGACACAACTATCCTTCCCTCTTCAGGATTCGCATTTGCGAGATTTGTCCTCACACATTGCTTGGGCGGATCGAAGTGATTCTTGCGCTTCAATCAACGCTGTCCTTCCCAATTCCCCTTTGCAGTCTTTTCTTCTTATGTTCGGACACAGCTGGCGTTAACTGAGCTCATATACCCCGTCCTTACTTTCATTACGCTGGCTTCGTTTTACAGGATTGTGATTCTCCCGCGGCGATTGGGACGGTCAGGGATACGGAGAGAAAGGGCAATTGGGACCTTGACAATGAGTGTTACACACCATAGTTCAAGTATACATAATTCACGATTCATGAACATAATTCCATCATCCTTGCATGCAATTCAAGTATTGCTTCCTACCATGCAATGTCGTGGGGGGAATAACAGCTACAATAAATGTGTACGGTCTTCTTTTGGTGAAAACCAATGTGGCAACGCCGCTCCGTTTCCCAACCAGCCGGGTTCTGACCCCTGAATTTTCTTTTACATCCTGTAAAGAAAATGTTAGTCGATCTATTTCGTAGTCGGCAAGCATCGGATGGGAATTCAGTCACATACCGCTGCAGCGGGCTCAGGCCCAGAAGCTTCATGCCGTTCGCAAGCACGATCCTGGCGGCATCGTACAAAGCCATACGGGCCTTCTTGATCTCCTCCTCAGATCCGACAACCTGAAGCACGTCGTAACTGCTACTGATGACGTGTGTCAAGCGGAACAGGTAAGTCAGCACGGTAGTGGGCTCGAGGGTCTTGAGGGTGTTCTGGAAGACGTCAGGCCACTGCACAAGCATGCGAACGACGTTGATGGCGTGGGATTCGGTGAGGAGAGAGAGGTCAGCAGAGGCGATCGTCTCGTCGGAGATATCAGCGCGGCGCTTAATAGAGCAGAGACGAGCGTGGGCGTATTGGAGGTATGGGCCTGTGTCACCCTCGAAGGAGGTCATGGCCTCCATGTCGAAGTTGTAGTTGTTGATGCTAAACGTTGTCAGCCAAAGTGATCGTGCTTTTGGGCACAAAGAATTGCAGAGCTTACATCTTGCCACGCATGTCCTGAACCATGACGGCGCTGATACCGAGAGTATCGGCGGTAGCCTCAGGATTTGCAACCTGGGCGTACTTGTCTTCGTTTTTGCGCATGACGTTATGCATGTGCTCGGCGCAATCATTGAGAATGTCGTCAAGGCTATGGAAAGTCAATACAGATCTGTTCATTGGGAAGATGATGATCACTTACAACTTAACAGTTCCCTTTCGGGTGCTCATACCAAGGACCATACCGAAGCTGATGTGTTGTGTCTTTTGAACAATGTCCTTGCGTCCAAGCAAGTCCACGATCTTGAAAAGTTGACGAAGGTGAAGCTCTTGTTGGCTGGCAACAACGTAGAGAAGCTTGTCATACTTGTGATGCTCGTCCTGCACATCGTTAGAGCTTGATGCGGAGAATAAAATAGATAGACACGGGTCTGACTTACGCGGTTCAACAGCTCACTGATATCTCGGGTGAGATACAGAGCGGTGCCGTCACGCTTGCTAAGGGACGTTAGTCTCAGAACGTGATTTTTTCGAGGTGGATTGAGCAAAAGAGAAGAGCCTTGCAGGGTCACTTACCGGATGACAGTCTTGCCAAGACGCTTGCCCTCCTTGCCAGGAACCAGACCTTCGAAGTCAACAATAACAGAGCCATTGTCCTCTTTTGAGATCTTCTTCTCCTCGAGCATCTTGGCGGTATTCGCCATGGCCTCTTCTGACACGCCACTCTCGCCTGCAAGAGTTAGGGTCGTTCCAATCGTACAAAATGGGGCGGAATACATACCACTATAGCTGTCGAAGAAGACATTGAGTCGCGCGTAGGTCTCTATGTCTCGTGTCAGACTTGCTGAATTTCAAGCACTGCGAATATCACCCACTCTTGTACTTCTGGATGCTCACATCCTTGAAGTGTCGCCAACGAGAGAGCACAGCCTCGTCTCCCTCGACCTGTTTGGAGTCAGCAGGTATCGGGACAGACAAGGTTGATATAAGCATACCATGCGCTTGAAGTATTGGCGGGCAAGCTCATCCTTGGACTTGGCCTCGAGCTCTGTGGTGTCTTTGCCTTCCTTCTTGAAGGCCTCAATTTCTGCTGCTTCATCCTCCTTCTCCCGGTTGATGCGAACATAGAGCTGGAAGAGATGGTCAATGGGATCTTTTTGAAGTTCCTCCTCGTTGCCATAAAGCTCAAATGCAAGGGCAAGGAGACCATATTGCTTTCCCCAATCTCCGAGGTCTGTTTGATCTGGTTAAGACGAAGTTCCCGGTGGCTTGGACAAGGTTGACTCAAGGGGTGTGCCTACAGTTGATACGGTACACATTCCATCCCGCAGCTTCGTAGAGCTTTGCGAGGAAACCTCCAATAATTGTAGATCGGAGATGGCCAGCGTGGAAGTTCTTGGCCACATTGGGTGAGCTGTACTCCACAAGCTAGATCTTGTAAGTTGTGTGCACCAGCATCAGCTTCCTTGAGATACTCACGATCTTCTTCTGGCCCTGAGAAGGATCCTTGGCGTCTTTCAGACCGTCATAGGTGTTGTGGCCTAGTATTTTCCCAATTGGTAAGTTTTTATTCGACTTATGTACTGCATTTGTGCCAGCCACATACCGAAGCTGTCGCCGACTGCTCGGATTTGAGGGACCAATGTCTTGATCAGAGGTTCGGGCTTGACGAAGAATGCAAGTTGAGGGCCGACGGGCTTCGGCTTCTCGAATAGAGGGTCGTCGGCGGGGAACTGTGTAGCTACGTTAGAACATAAACACTTCCCAAGATTATGCAGATTCACACACCTTTTCAGCCCACTCCTGTGCGAGCACATCAGGCTTTGTTCCTTTGAGTCTGAATGCAGCCACTGCGACCACGAAATCTCCCTTGTCAAGACCAGAGGTCCAGTTGATAGTAGGGTAGATGATCTTGGGATCGACGCCTGTGATACCATTCAGAACTTTGGTCAGGTGCGCTCGCCAGAAATCGTAGGGGTTGACGTCGGCATGCGTTGTCGGGAAGTCGGTAGCGACATTCTGCAGGGTGAGCCCCTCGACGCGCTGGGCGAGCTGGTCAATCGGATTCGCTGCGGTTGCCATGTTTGCGGTTTTGGGCTGTTGGTGACTTGTCGACGAATTGTAGCGCGGGGTGAAAGATGAAGTCGAGGAATGTTTCCTATGATGGAGGGGTCGTGGTTGTGGCGTTTGGAGGGTCCCCAGTGGCTGTTGTGGCTGTGAAAGCGGTGCCGTCGCGGTGCGCGTGGTGCTGTTGTAGCGCAGGCAGGCGCAAGGCGAGCAGCGACGAACAGCTTTGGTGCTGGTGCGCTTGGTGCTTCTCAGGGGTTCGAGGGCGCGAGTTGCTGCTGACGATGAGTACGATCGAAGCAGGGAGCTTAATGAGTATGGAAATCGCATGTGAGAAGCAGTGCAGGACATCCTGCGCGGCAACAAAAACTTTGGAGCCCAACTTATTGGTTTCTGCACTGAAAGGACACTCGGGCGCGAAGGCTGTGGATCGGAGCAACCATGACTCAATGCGTCGATCCCAGCATGCTGGATGAGGTCACGTGCGGCATCGGACCAATAACTTCAGGAGGTGTCATAGTTCACAGTAGTAATTCAAATGACTGTACTGAATGAATGACCTGCTTTACGTGAGTCAATGGCAACATGACAATGACTGTTTACTTGTTACGGTGCGTGTCTTGAGTGGTGTCTTCTACCATCCCTGCTTCAAGTTTTGGAATGTGTACAACTATGTTGCTACATAGTAGCTTGTCACCGACGCTAATCCGAGGGCTCCTCCAACAAGCAACAATACAAAGTACTTATCACTTTACATAGCCGGAAATCTCACAGAGTCTACAATTGGCCTGTCGAACATGAATACAAGCATGAACCGAACAATGTGCAGGGTAGGTTGCAACACCGCTTGAGGGCAGATGGTATTCAAGGGATCTAAGTGAAGTACGCTTAGTAGACAGGAATGGATGCAATTGGTGAATAGCCGCTATTATGGGTCCGAGAAATGTCTGATCAACTGAGCTTTCGCACTGCAGCATGAGAGCTATTCACTGCAGCTTATTCGACACACTGTAGACGGTTGGGTCTCATGCATAGATCGCCAAGTCGGCAACGCTTTCAGCCACATGAGCTCCTCGCACAAGCCACATCATCCACTACGGGACCTTGCCGAAATCCGCCTAGCTTCGGCCAGCTTTTACTATCACCTGCTGTGATTGACGGCCTGTGTCACTTGCTCCAGCTGCCGCCCGCCGGCCTTCTGTGTGGCTTTTGCCAGCTTCTCTTTCGCTTCGCTTCGCTTGATACCTCACCTTACCTTGCCTCACCTCACCTCACCATCACACACCCTCGTTCCTGCGGCACTCTCTGCCATCCATCACTACATCACGCCTCGCCCTTCCCCCACTTTGTCTCTCCCTTCTCTTATTAATTCACTTTCTTTCTTCTCCGACCCATTCAAGTGTCATTGTCTTCCCGCCACGCAGAGCCCCGAGCTCTGCGACGGCCCTTGCGCTCAAAGCCACCCCACTTCGCGCGCGCGCGCTTCTCTTCACAGTCGCTATTGTGTCGCTGCCCGCCTCCGCGCCCCACGTACCTGCACCATCACGCGCTCCCCTACACAGCGACCGCTATCCGCCTCTTTGTTTGCGCGCGACGACAAATACGAGCCATTCGATACTTTTTAGACACTTGTCTGCTACCGACTTCGTAGCTTTTCATCATTTCTCAGCCGCATTGCTACGGAATGCGCTTCACTCTCCCCTCAAACGATGGAAGCGGCGGCGAAGTCGATCAATCGCCTCTCTCAGCACCTATTACCAGACCAACCACATCACCTTTCGATACGATCCGATTGGCGATACAAACCGTATGAAGATAAACGGCCCGATCGCCCCGAGGAATGGGGAAACATCTCCCTGCAGTACATGACATTGTTATCAGACGCAGATCGCGGTGTCCTCCTGACCCGCTCATATTACGATATGCGCGAAGAATCCCACAAGCCTGTGCCCAAAGAGGTCAGCAACCCCTCGAAAGGTGGAGAGAAGAAGAAGCTCTCGTTAAGCGACTACAAGAATAAGAAGACAACTGGCGCCACGTCCACCTCGCCTCCAGAGCCGTCCATCGCGAAGAAGAGAGATATCGACACAGGCGCAGGCGCTGGCGCGTCACCAATACCCAATGGACCCAGTCCAAGGCCAGCTGCCGATACAAGACCACCAAGACCAACGAACGGCTCAGAGAGGTCGAGACAAACGAGCTCCCACCTCTCGGCCGAGTCAAAGTTAGTCGTGAACAATGTTTGTGTCCGACCGATCTTTACTAAATGCTGTATCCCAGATTACCCCCCAAACCCTCGAAACACCCTCTGCCCCCGCGGCCTCCTACTCCAGAAGCTCGCAAACGCGTTGCGGACCCCGATGATGATCCAAGGCACTCAAAACGACCGAGGCCGGAAGCCGAACGCCTAGCCCAGGAAAGGGCGAGGACTCCACGTGACGAGCCGATGCGACGTCGAGAGCCCGTGCATGATCGAAATCTAGCCCGAGATGGCAGGGCAGTATCAAGTAGCGCCTCGATACCGAATGGACGGAGCATGCTTAAAGATGCGGTGGGCCCGGGACGGAACTCGCCAGCAGCACATTCGCATTCGCGCAATAGCTCTCTCAATGGAATCCGTCACAATGCCAGCGCAGCAAGCAGCATGCGAAACACCCCAGTCAAAGCTGAAGCCACCTCTAAGGCCTTTGTGCCTCCACTCTTATCGCCTCTCCATTTCGATGTTGACGATATGGAGGGTGATTCGGTAGAGAGGCGCGACAAGAAGCCTCGAGAACGAATGCCAGAGCGGGACAGAGACCGTGAGCGTGATCGGGATAGGGAACGCGACCGAGATCGTGAACGCGAAAGAGACCGGGGAAGGGAACGGGACCAAGTGCATCGCGAGAAGGAGCGAGACGTCAAAATAGACCGTGAGAGGGTTCGAGAACGAGAACGAGAACAAGACCGCGATGATAGGTCTGCGAAGCCGAAGAAACAAGCCGAACTTCCTGTCAAGCGCGAGAGATCGCCTCTCAAGCTTCCGCCATTGCTGTCACCAACTCTTCCGCCGGAGGTCGAGGACGCCTTCGAGAAATGGCGGAAGAAGCAACCCTCGAGCTCGTCCGATGATGGGGAACCACCTGGTCCCCGCGAATTGAAGAAGGTGCCGCCATTGCAACTTGCGGGGAAGAAGCGACTTCCTGCCGACTTGTCGGAAGACGAAGGGAAGGACACGAAACCGCCCCCACGCAAGAGGTTAATGGTCAGACTGCGTATTCCTAAGCGCTTGCGCAAGGACGTGAGTCGGATATTGAAAATGGGTGACAGGGATGTCCAGCGGTCGGAAAGGCAGCACAGTATGGAAGCTGCCTCGGGGGCAAGAAAGAGGCCACCCACGGGTGATGAAGCAGGAAGTAACGAAGCCTTTGCGTCAAAGCGGCCTCGGACGTCCGAAGCCTCGTCTCTGCTTCCTAATCCGGCAACACCAAGCAAGAAAACCAGCACAGCGATGTCGCGTGTCAGCTCGACAAACTCTCACGCCAATACTCCTGGCGAGCCCTCATCACATCATCGCCCATCCAGCGCCGATCCACCCACTGCCAACGGCACCGCTCGTCCGCCTCCACCTATCAGCCCTGCCGATCAAGCCAGGGCAGAACGCTTACGGCCCCGCGAGATGGAGTACCTCACTCTTGGGAAGCGGCTTAAGAAGGAAGGCGAATCCCTTCTAGCTTCTGGGCGTAACCGTGCAGATACCAGCCGTGGGAAGGCAGACCTGAAGCTTGGCTGCGTCAAATATCTCGAGGGACTCGTTGCTTTTGCCCTGGCGTTCCAGACACAGTACACACACCGTCAACTCGTGCGACAATATGTTTCTGCGTCAGCCTGGAGCTCGATCCTTCCAGCTGTGGATGCGCTTCGTGGAGACGTTCGCCGCCTCGGCTCCTCGGGAGCCTCACTTGTCGCACTCGTTGTTCTGCTCCAAGCTCGAGCATTTGAGGAGATCCTCAAATGCTACGGAACTTACCCCAGTCCAGAGCAGCGAATCCGGCCGGAAGAACTCCTCCGACTAGTCAACTCACGGGCAAAATCACTGAGCCAGGCAAGAGATATCCTCGCCGATAGTACAGTTGGCAGAGGGGGCATCCTCAAGGGCGTTGATATTGGTGCTTGGATGAGTGTAGAGGAGGCTTGCGATGCCATCGTTCGGGTGATCAGGAGGTGGTGTGCTGATGAAGAAGTGGACTGGACGCCGGAAGTGAGCACAAGGGGCAGCTGAGACAGGCTGAACTCCTGGTGAGGATGCAAGCCAATGCAGATGCAGGGGACCGACCAAACGATACCATGGACCTGTTTTCTTATCGCCGAACGACCAGTACCAACATTATGGATCAGTCCTCTGCAACCCAGTAACACTAATGTTTTGAGAAACAAGCCAACGGACAGCAATTTCTTCAGGAGCGAGACCTTGGCTCCCTTCCGTTTTCCCACCGACGAAAATGGCCACGCGAACACACGCCTCCGTGGCCTTCGCCTTTTTTGATCAAGGAGTCTCCTCATTCCAATGATACCACGCCTGATTGGCCTTGACGATACCAACGAACGTTCGCCTTTTCGGATTTGCTATGCTTTATTGCTGTTTACCCGAGTCACTTCGTGGCGAAGCGCCCCGTGTTTTCTTGTTTAGTCCTTCACGGCAACTGGCCGTGGAAGGGTCTGTATTACCAGTTTTGCGGCTGGAAAATTCTCGTCAGAGCTGCTGAGGGACGTACCAGCACGAAAGATGATGGACCTAGTAGCTTTTTGTCTCAAGTAATGAGGATGGCACGAAGAGCTCATGGCGCAGGGATGGCAAAAGGAAGGACGGATGCGATTCGTACGGCCAGGAGAAAAGCAAGCGAAGGGCGATGATAGAGCATTCGATGACTTAGGTTCTTCCTGAGACACGAGGATGCAACGGCGTTTGAAGATCGCTGAAGAGCGAACTGTGACACTATGGAGACACTGCGTTAGGCGGGAAATTGGCGAGCAGTTGCAGAGCAAAGCTACGCATAATGATACCAAGAATTGAGATGCAATTTTGACATTCAAACAACTGGCCATTCAAACATGATACAACGGGAAATGGATGTCAAAAAGTGGTGGATAGTCTGTTGTAGTTCAAACTCACAGCTACCACATCCAGGTCACGACTGAAATGCTCTTCATTATTTAATTCTTTTATTTCCACCCCCGTCAATTCATTTTGTTCGTGAAAGTGTGCTCCTTATCGGACTTCTCCAGACTTGCAGGTTGTATTTACTTGGAGGCATCGACCTTGGCAATGTAGGCAAGGAGGTCGAGGACACGGCGGGAGTAACCCCACTCGTTGTCGTACCAGGAGACGAGCTTGACGAAGTTGTCGTTGAGGGAGATACCGGCCTTGGCATCGAAGATGGAGGAGTGGGTGTTGCCGTTCATGTCGCTGGAGACAACATCGTCCTCAGTGTAAGCGAGAATGCCCTTGAGGGGACCGTTGGCGGCCTCCTTGATGGCCTCCTTGATCTGGTCGTAGCTGGCACCCTTCTCGATGCGAGCAGTGAGATCGACAACGGAGACGTTGGCAGTGGGGACACGCATGGACATGCCAGTGAGCTTGCCGTTGAGGTCAGGGATGACCTTGCCGACGGCCTTAGCGGCACCGGTGCTGGAAGGAATGATGTTCTGGGCAGCACCACGGCCACCACGCCAGTCCTTGCCGGAGGGACCGTCGACGGTCTTCTGGGTGGCGGTGTAGGAGTGGACGGTGGTCATGAGACCCTCAACAATGGTGAACTTGTCGTGGATGACCTTGGCAAGGGGAGCAAGGCAGTTGGTGGTGCAAGAGGCGTTGGAGATGACATCGGCGCTGCCGTCGTAGGTCTTCTCGTTGACACCCATCACGTACATGGGGGCATCGGCGGAGGGAGCAGAGATGACGACCTTCTTGGCGCCGCCCTTGAGATGGGCAGCGGCCTTCTCCTTGGTGGTGAAGACACCGGTAGACTCGACAATGTAGTCGGCACCAGTCTCGCTCCACTTGATGTTGGCGGGGTCACGCTCAGTGTAGAACTTGACCTTGGAGCCGTTGACGACCAGGCTGTCGGCCTCGTGGGAGATCTCGCCCTTGAAGACACCGTGAGAGGAGTCGTACTTGAGCATGTAGGCCTAGGAATTGTCAGCCGACATTCAGAATCATCTTTCCAGCAGAAATGAATGAGAATGATTTAAGGAAGAAAAAAGAAATGCCAAGAATCCGTGCAGACAGTTGCATGTCCGCGAGGAGCCACAATGAATGGGGTGATTATCATGAGAGGTGTGATCGACACGAGCCCATGATCTCATGGGATGGAGGGGCAACAGCGTCAAAAATGCGGTGCAGTGCAGGGGTGGTCGCCCAGACCGACCCAAGACGTGGCATGGCGCGGTGGTGGCCAGCGCGGGGCACACTGCAGCTGGAAGGGTCCCGCGTCTTGGAGGAGGGGTGGTTTTCACGCGCCCTTTGCCTGTCTGCCCGCTTGCACATGGCCGCCTTGCTCGGACAGTGCTTGATGAAGGAAGAAAGATAACATAGGCGTAGAAAAAAAGGAAGAAAACAAGAAGGGCATTGAATTTCGTTCGTCCGGTTGCTTATCAGGTACTTACGGCGTAGTGAGTCTCAATGAAAGGGTCGTTGACAGCGACGACCTCGATGTCGGGGTGCTCGACAGCGTTGCGGAAGACGATACGGCCAATGCGACCGAAGCCGTTGATGCCAACCTTGATGGGAGCCATTGTGAATGATCTGGAAGATGTTAGACGGATGCCGTGTCAAGAGAAGGGTGCCTGTGAACTGCGACTGGTATGAGGGAGGAGGGGTGACGATGGTGGGGGTTTTGTTTGCGTTGAGCTTCGGAAGCTCTGGGATGATCATGATGGGCAGTGGTAGTGAAGCTGAAGACGCATGGGGTAAGACCGACCTGTTGTGGGATGAAGAAAAGTTGGTATAGAGGAGATTGAAGATGGATTTTAGGAGAGAAGTGGTGATGGAAGAATGAAGAAGAGGAAGAAGAGGAGGAGGAGAGAAGAAGCTGTGGTGGAGGGGCAGCTCTGGCTCTAATATTAAATCATCGATGCAACGGGACGCATCCACCGAAGCACCCACCCGTCTCAACAGGCTTGGGACGCACTAAGGTGGACAGACTTAGTAGTACAGCTTGCAGAGGCAGTTGCCACTGAATGAACGCACCCTGACGGACATTCCATGGTGGCAGCAGCAGAAGCACTAGTACCTTCGATAAGGCCCGAAACATCAAATGAGTGACCCCCCCAACAACCTCCATCCATCATGTCATGCTAACCCAAGGCATCCCATTCGTGACTGGCAAGATAGTAGAGGCCAATGTCCAGTCGCAGTGATAGCCTGTCATATCATTGTATCATGCCATCCTGTCTGCCGTAGTGGGGGATCGCCTACGTCTTGTCAACGTCACCACCGCTTCATGGCTGGAACTGAAGCTCCCGTCCATCCCGCTTCAGTTGTCTTCTCACGACTATAATCTGATGCAAGCTCACATTTCAATTTCAAAGTAGTCACATGCAACTCAGAACCTTCATCCGCATTATTCAGCCTCGTCACGACATGCCCAACTCAGTCAGCCTGAACGACCGACATCGCTGCGACTGCCAACCGTCCACCGACACCTTGTACGTCATGCACTGAGCACATAGGCAAAATAGATAAACATTACAGAAATCATCTTAGTAACTCATTGTCTACTTGTAACTTCAGCAGCTGTGACAATACGATTTTCCTCTTCTAGACCCAGATGCCCCTCTCTACCACTCACAACACCCATATATGACACATGTCACTTGCAATGAACCGTCATCACAATCATCGCTCGAACAGATTTCATCCAAAATGCGTTCTTTAATGTGAATCCCACGGGGTTCTTCCCCTTCTAGGACCCTGCATGGATTTTTTTCGCCTCAACCCCGCCGGTGTCGCAGAGCTAACGTTGCCATAGCCACTGAGAGCTTGCTGAGCTTGCACGGCTCGGGCGGCCCGTCTTCGCTCGCTCGATGCTTTAATCGCTCACTCAACAAAAAGCACTCAAAGTGTAGTCACGCGTTTGACTCACGTCTTTCGCTGTGTCCAAACCCTGCACGCATCCTGCCAAAACTCACGAGCATCATGTTCGAATATTGAATATCGCGATAACCTCACTTTTGGAGCAATACACGAATGCTTGTTCAAGCACTAATTCTAGTACATAACATGGGCTAGCCCCATCTCCCCGCGTCCGGAATCTGCCGACCCGGTACGTAAAATGGTACAGGAGCAAGGATGGGACACCAACCGGTCCCGCGTTAGACACAAGCGGCGGGAACAAGCTCGGCTCGGAGCTTCACGGCTTCGTTCGGCTCTGTACGTCTTTCGTCCGACGACGTCGGGAACCCCAGGGACTGTCAAGATTAATACGGGAAGATCTTGTCTTCAACGTCCCACCCGAGCGAGACTACCCGAACCCATAGGGCGTTGTGCCTGGTCCTGCCCCAGTCGAACGGGTTCGGGTGTCTTTCTGCGTCCTGCGGCCTCCTGAGATCCCCGATCTGGGGTAGTCGTGACATGGGCATCATCGCCCACAATCCCATCTGGTCCATGATTCGCCCTTGCTGCGGGTTGGATCGGCGGAGTCGGTATTACGCGCTGTCTTTCCTGGCTCAACCGAGACCAAGAGCAATTCCTCGCGTGTTGTTATCGTGACCTTCGTCGTTTCGTTGGCCATCAGTCCCTCATGCAAACGAGACTGCCCGAGACCATTCGTTCCCGTCGCCCACTTTTCGGAACTCGACACCCTCACCAAAGTATCCAGCCTCCTGCCACGCTTTCATCATCTGCCCCTTGAATGGCCCTTGGGTTCCACCCCCGTCCCTGCCGTCGGTCCAACGAAACTCCCACTCGACATCGTCTGATGCCGCGCCTTCATCCTCTGTCGAAGCCTGGGCAGCCTTTGGCTCCACCCAGTCCTCACCAGTCTCTTTGCTGTACAAGCGAATGAGAAGCTCCCGCTCTTGGTCGTAGATATCCTCATAATCTCGGCTGAGCAGTTTGTCGGCGGCATCCGTAATTGTGTCGATTGCTTCCTTGATCCGCACCTGTGCTGGATCTTGCTCGATCTCGTCCTTGTGTTCATCCACATCCATGGCACCTTTCTTCTTGAGTTTCCACTTGGGGATCTTCTTGGTCTTAGCTTGGCCCTTGCCGAGTCGCGCGAGTGCCTCGAGTGGCGTTTCCGCCTTTTCAAGCCGCACGATCAGTTGTTTCAGTAGCTCCGAGATCTGCACAGCATCATCCTCGAACCGTTGCTTCCTGGCTTCAGCTTCTCTTTTCTGATGAGCATCAGCGGCCTTCTTCATCTCTTTCTTGCTGAGCCCTTGTAGCCAGGTGTCGTGAACAGCATCGACGTCGCCAGCTTTTCGGACGTAGTTGCCCGACTGGTCGAATTGACCGTCTTCCATCTCTTCTCTCAAATTGAACGCCTCTACTTTCGGCGCATTGCGCTTCAGGCCGCCAGCACCGACCTCCTCGTCAACGTCCTCCTCCTGTATGGCTAGCTCGACATCGGCCTCGTCGTCGCTGCTCTCCTGATCGTCTATGCGTACTGTACTGCCGGTCTTGCTGTTGAAGTCTTGCCCAGCAATCTCTGCGACGTCGAGGAACTGCACGTTTTTCTTCTTGCGGCCTGACTCGTCGAATTCGCTTGGATCGCCGTTGTCCTCTGCTTTGCCCGCTTCATCATCCCCACCAACAGCGAACATGTCATCGTCGTCGTCGTCTTCATCGGCCTTCGCAGCTTCGCCATTGTTTCCTCCGCTTGTCGCGTCGTAGTTGTCCAGCTTCTCTAGAATATCCACATTGCCCTTCTTGCGGCTATTTGCTCGAACATTGATATTCTCGTTGTCGGAATCGCTATCGTAGCCATCGAGGTTGACTGCACCTCGCTTTGTAGCGTTGCTGCCACCGATTACATCTGCATCGAGGATAGCGTCGTCTTCCCTCGCGTCGGCAGCAAGAGTAGAGGGGTTGCGGACGTCGAACTTGACTCGTTTCGGGTCGGCATCATCGGCTTCATTGTGATGAGTGCGGGCGAAGTTTTCGCCATCACGCTTGGGGCGTGCAGCTGAATGTCTCGAAGACATTGCCGCAAATGCCGGAAAATTCCAAAGCTCAGTAGCTGGCAGAAGGATCTGCACAGGTGAGAAGTGCTGAGAGCCAAGAGGAATCCAGGGAAGCTCTTGGATTGTGTAGTTGTGCAATGCGCCTGCAGCTGCTTTCTGAAGACGCACCACGAAACACATCCGTTGAAGTCACACACCCCACCACCGACGGGGAGCTCTCGTCGAAGTGGCCAAAGCTTCACGGGCTGGGTCGCGGCACCTAACCCTGAACTAACCCGCTGCTGCGTCATCTTTGGTGGGCCTTGACTGCCTCCAGCTCCATGCCCCACGTCAAGTCAACGCTCTCTAATGCTTGAACATCCCAGAGCTGTGCACCAGACATCCAACTCCTGTATAATACCGACGCCAACTTCTGCCCTTTGGCCCCTTCTCAACTTAGGTCTTTCTCCGCCAGCACAGTACTTTCGCTGTATCACATTATCGCCGGATTACCAGCAAAACCTGCACTTGAGCGCCGTCCACACCAGTTGCCCGTCATGGTCTGTCATCGACTCTTGTTCACCTACGCACAGCGTTGACGCTCACTAACTTCAAATAGGCGTCTTTCGCCGGCGGTTTCGATCCAACAAACCCGGAGCATCTTTTCAACATGGCTCGCCATGGTCGACGTCCCATCGTCCAGCGCTTCGATGAGTACTATCGTTGCTACCCACTGATCATGGCACCCGGATCCGAGCGCCCCGAACTCAACTACGGCTCGAAGATCATTTTGCCCCCATCCGCTCTCGACAAGGTATCGAAACTGCATGTCCAGTGGCCACTGCTGATGGAGATGATCAACGGCGAGAAGGGCAAGCAGTCACACGCTGGCGTGCTCGAGTTTATCGCAGAAGAAGGACGTGCATACATTCCGCAATGGGTTCGTGAGCCCCAGCTAAAGAGTAATACTGTGAGAATTGAGCTGACGACTGATGCACTTTAGATGATGGTTACACTCGGCATGGACGTCGGTGATATGATTCAGATCCGCACCACTTCCCTGGAGCTTGCAAAGATGGTCAAGCTTCAACCTCAATCAGTCAACTTCTTGGAGATTAGCGATCCCAAGGCCGTACTTGAGAAGGCATTCCGAAACTTCGCGACTCTGACGAAGGGCGACATCTTCAACTTCGAGTACAACGATGAAATTTACGATGTGGCTGTTCTCGACGTGAAGCCCGAGACAGACAGGATGGGTGTATGCATGATCGAGACCGACGTGTCTGTCGAATTTGCACCGCCAATAGGGTACGTCGAGCCAGAAAAGAAGAGCGGTACGAGTACTCCGAGAAGTACCAAGGGGGGACTGCCGGTTGGCGGCATAGTTCACAGTCAAGGAAGCATGGCCCAGTCCATAAATTACTCAGACATTGCGCCCTCGGTCACCAGCAACCCGACAAACTTCCTCGGTGAGGGTCAAAAACTTGCCAAGAAGGGAAGTAAGGCTTCAACACCCAAGCCTGCCACCCCTGTGCCGTCTGAAGCAAACACGACTGCGAAACCTGCTCGCCGAGACGGTGCTCCCGCTCCCCTGAGGCTGGCACCCAACAAACTTTTCTTCGGATATGAATACACACCATTGAAGACAAAAGAGGAAAAGGAAAAGGATGCTGCCACAGCGGAGAAACCGCACTTTGCAGGTCAAGGCCAGAGTCTCAGAGGCGCGGTCAAGAGGAAGGGTGAGGAAGATGGTAAAGCTCCGGAGAAGAAGGGCACCGGGGAGGGGAATAGACTGGATGGGAAGCGTTTACCCCGGTGAGAGATGCTCAGGCGCCTTTTTGATCAGTGAGGGTGGTGGATCAAGTGCATTATGGATCACGGATTCGGACACGGCGTTTACGGAATAGATGACTGTCACTTCTTGAGATAATACCGCTCTAGTATTTCAGATGCAGCCTTTGCCATTTTCTCTCCTGTTCCATCTGCGATCACCTGCAACGGCCCTTTCTTGAACAAGCTAATCATGAGATGAGGACTCCGAGAACATGCCCTATCGACGAGAGTTGTCCTTTGCGCTTCGGCCAACACCACAAAGCACATCTCTCAAATTAACGCAAGTGACAGCGACAGCGAACCAGATACCAATCCTCATCTTGTTCGTTCAATAACTCAGAAGGGGGGTTCTTCCGCGTTGTCTTGCTGTGCAGCAGACGAGTGCTGACACGAAAGCATGGCTTCCATTCACAGCTCGGCCTCGGCCAACCAAGCCTCGTAGCTGACAGGCTCATTGTTGGAGTGCTTCAGAGGCGACTGAGGGCTTTTAAATTCTCGTCAGTATTGAGATACGGTCTTTCGCAGAGGAGAACACAGCCGAGATTCCCACATACCCAGAGTCTTCCTCGAGCTTAAGCTTCTTGATGGGCGTGCTCTGATCCGCGTCATCTTCGACGAACGTATCATCCTGCGCAGGACCAGCGACATCATCGCCTTCGTCGCGACCCTGGGCCGGACTGTTGACTGGTGTGAAGCCGGTCGATTTCTTGCGCTTGGATGCAGAAGCACTGCCGCCGCTTTTGGGAGCCCTCGGCTTGCGAGGAGTAGAAACCCCCTCGCCGACGGAGCCGAGGGTACCGACGACGCCGCTGGAGAAGCGAGAGATGCAGTCAGGGCCATATTTGGTCTTGAAATCCTTGATGATGCCTTTGCCGAACTTCTGACTACAGATGATACGCTTGTGTTGGCGTTTTGTGCAAAGGAAAACATGAGACGAAAAGACGATGTTATGGATTCCGGAGAACTTCAGACGTACCTAATGGCGCTTTCGGTGAAGTCATAGCCCATGGCCGTCATTGTACCGTGGACGGTGCCCCAGTTCACCTTGATGCTGTTGCCGGTGCTGTTTGCGCACACCATGGCCAACAGCAGGTCACGCTCCGAAAGATCGTTCCATTTCTTCTCGATGGGCGCCATGTTGCCTTTGAACAAGTGGAGTGGATGGGTGGGCAGAATAACTTGGTTCGTATGTCTTGAAGTAGGCTGTGAGGATAATTCCGAGGAAGTGGTTGAGAGACTTTAGAGCGAAGTTCAGAAGGGCGAGGAAGCAGGAAGAGTAGGCAAGTGAGCGCAGGTAGAGAGGAGGAGAAAGATGTCTGAGCCAAAGCTTGGGAAAGTTTGGGCGATAAAGTAGGTCGACTGAGTGGGAGTGGATGGCCCTGGAATCTAGATAATGCACGCCGAGTGTCACGCAGCTGGCAATGGCGGCCGCCGGGATCGGTATTGACGGACCGACCAGATGATTATCAGTCACTAAAATAGGCATTCAATTGAGTCGGTGGCTGGTGGCACAGTACGTGCTTAGAAGTCGCCCGGCAGTCAAAGATCAATCACTGGCCTCATTCATTCATTGCATTGTCTGGATGTGAATTTACAACGAGTATCAAGATAGGAGAGAAATCTCACGCTGGTAGACAGTATGCTAGCAACTACTGGTGATCACCAGACTTCAATCGTCCTTCATCATGTCCAGGCTCTTGAACCACTCATCCAGTTCACTACCTCCTCCACCACAGAAGACTTGTCAGAATTACCCTTATTCTCTATCCTGGTAGATCACCGTTCCCAAGATGCGAGCCTCTGTCTTCTCAAACGTGCAAATGTAGAGCCCTAATATTCCGCCGTTCTTAGCCCGGTGTATCGTGATGAATTCATCGGTTGGAAGCCTCTGAAAGCTCAGATCTCGTCATCACGGAGCTGTTCACCGAGACCACTAGTTGCGAAAACGTCAGTATTGAGCGCGGGCACACCAGATGAATCCTCAGCTTACTGGTCATCGCTCTTGATACGCTTGGACGGAGTGTCCACGACCATGACGCCGACGTCGAACTCCTCGTCTTTGTACTCAGTCTTGAAATCAAGAGGCTGGTCATCGTCCTGAGAATCGGATGCCTTCGCGGCAGACTTCTTGCGACCAGAACCGGCGGCGGCGCGCTTGCCAGTGGCTCTCTTGGGAGTAGCGGTCTTGGTCGGGGTTCCGGGTCCGGAGCCCGAACCCTCTCGATTCTTGCGAAGCTTGGCAACGTGTTGACTGGAAGAGAAATAGGTCAGTAAAGTGCTGAAAAAGGAGATACACATGCGTCAGATGGATGGAAAGTGAAAGATGATCGCGAAAGGGTAGAGGCAAGGGTGAGGGTTATAGTACTTGATGGCATCGTAAGAGTAGGTATAGCCTTTGGCCTTCATGCGAGCAGTCAGAAGCTCGATGAGGGCCTTTCCAGGCTTGCACTCATCGATGAGGCAAAGCAGAAGGTCTTCGTGAGACTTCTCATTCCAACCTCGCGTGGGTTTTCCGACTTCGGCAGACATGTTGGAGATGCTTGTTGCGAAAGTATTGGAAGTGTCGAAGGCAGGGTAGAGTTGAGTAGAAAAGTAAATGCAGAAAGCTTGAGTGAAGAGACTGAGTTGGAGACTGGGTGGTGAAGGAAGGGATAGGTTTGGGGGAAGTGGTGTGAAGGTGAATGAGAGTAAGATGTGTTCAAAGTGGAATGCCACCGGGAGGACTGTCGACCAGCTGGCCGCCTCCCTGGGTGACTTCTGACGTACCGGAGTGCTCCCTCGGTGAAGCCATAGCCTTGGTCGTGCAATTTGCTCATGATATTCACCCAGTGCTCTTTGCTGAGGCCTACACCCTCGAGCACGGCGATAAGCACATCCTCGTGAACATTTGCGTCCCATTTCTGAGCAGGCGCCATGGCGAACTTGAGTTTTGCAGGTATTGAAGGATTGGACGAAGCGCGAGGGCAATCTTCGCTGACCAAAGAATTGGACGGATTGAAGGTTTCGGACGAAATAAGGGTGCAGTAGGAGAGAAGGCGTGGGCAGACGAAAGAGATTGGTGAAGCTCAGAAATTCGAGGTGCAGGGGAGGGGGATCAGAGAGAGAGAGTAGTGTAGGAAAACACAGGAAAGAGAAACGAAGTAGAATAGGGGAGTGAATAGCAAGAAGCGCAGGAAGCAGTTTTGCAGCTCGACTGCTAGCCAGGTGACGCAGTCGGAGGGCTCAGGAAAACTAAGGAAGCAAAAGGAAGAGCACAACCGGGCTTCACATCTGAGGGAAAGTCAAGAAAACAGGATCGAACTTACCGAACAGCATTCCAGGTGATCTCGAAGCCGTTATTTGCGAGTGTCTTCACCACCTGATCCTTCTTCTCCTGGCTGAGACCACTTCCGTCAGCTGCAACGTCGTGCATGGCCAGGAAGAGCTCGCGCAGAAAGGGCGGGCTTTCCCAGATAGAGTTTGCCTTTCCCGCAGACATGATGATCAAAATCTTGTGGTGTAGGGCACAGGGTGATGGTGCGTAAGCGAGGTGATGTTCAAGGTGGAAAAGGTGAGTGGATGTGTGCAGGTTTACGTGGTCGAGGTGTAAGAGTGTTTGAGACTGCATCCAAGGTAGCCGAGGGAATGCGCAAGCGTGGCGTGAATGAATGATCAATAAGGGGCGACAGCTGTTGCCATCTGTACACTGTCGTTTGGAAAATCCCATTTGTGGTGCTATGAACCAACACTACCAAAGACACGGAACCTTCGCAGGAACGCTGGCTATATATCCTAGAACACCTTGCATGCTCCATCTTCGTTGCAAGGGGCATTCGTTTCTGTCCCATGGGGAGGTATTCGCTAAACATACAAGCACATTAACGCCCGAACACTTTGAAAGAATAACTGGCTGCAGACACTGAACAGAGAAGACTTCCGACGCTATACCTAAGTTTCGCCGTATGTAAAGCTGCAAAGGCATGTCAGTCATTGTGCTTAACGATGAAGACCATAACTTACTCTGGATGATAGTGCTCCGAAGGGCCGCCGTCACCATGGGCAGCAAGCTGCAGAACCGCCTCATCGTCCAATGGTTGGTGCTGTGTCAAAGGCGTCTCATCCATCCGACGTCTCTTCGCCACAGGTTCGTCCGGATCCACCTCGCCGTCGGCATCTGCCTCTGGCTCGCCTTCTGCATCGGCCTCCTCCTCTTGAGCCTCGACTTTGAGCGGTATGGCCGTTGGATCCGACGTGTCACCACCCTGGGGAGCTTGATCCGGTGCATCGGTGCCGAATTGCTGGTCTAAGAGGTCTCTTGAGCGACTCGCCAGATTCAGCTCTGCAATATGTTGTTCATAGGGGTCTAGGCCCGATGGTTGGCCGGATTCCATAGTCGCTTGAGGCATCACGGCGGAAGGGGGGTTTGGAGGCATGTTGGCAACCTCGGGAGGAGGCGCTACGACAACATTCGAAGATTCTCCTTCTGATTGTTGCTTCTTGGGTCGACCTCGGCCAGGACCCGGGCGACGGGTGATAGGGTTCATAGCTGGGTCGACCCGGTGAGGACTCTCAGCCGGGGCGCCATTGCTTTCAGCTTTGTGTTGTGCACGACGTAGGCCTTGGAAATGCTGTCTGTTACTCAATGTTAGTCTTCTGCATGAAGGAGCAGTATGAATGCTGCCTGGTGGATGATCTTTCTCATTGGCGTGCGAGTTGTGGCTTGCGAAGGACAATCGCGTTCGGGATGATCTCGTGGACAGCCTCGCTTTATGAGGGACATTGCCGGCTCGGACGCCAAGCAGAAGGGGACACAGAGGTAAGGGAGAGGGCTGGAGGGAATGCGTGGACCTCTCCAGCACTTCAAAGATGTAATGAATGATGATCTAGACGTACCTACACCCTTCATTGGTGAAGCCGTATCCAAGCGTTCGCATGTGTCCGCCAATTGTCGTCCATTCTGATCCACTGATGACACCAATGTTCTTGACAGAAAGAATGGTAAAGAAGAGATCTTTATCAGCCCTGTCGTTCCAATTCTTGCTATTCATGATGAGCAATTGTTGCTAATGTGGGTCGAGCTCTCGAGTGTAAGTGAGCTCAAGCAAGGGCGTTGTGACGATAGCAAGCGCTGGCGCGTGTACGAGGGACGATAGAGGATGTTAGGACTGACGACGTATTGCGACTGAAATTGGTAGTGCGGCACGGTGGACGAGGCGCGAGGGGGGCTGGACAGTAGCAAAGAGAGGGTGGCCTGTGCGGTTTTGGGCGGATCGGAGCACGGCTGCGGTTGATCCGGGCTCGTGTGGCGGGCGACTGCAGATAGCCGATGGTAAAAGAACGCCGTAATCACGAAAAGTAAAGACAGGAACACAGAGTACAATGAAATCCAATTGTTGATGGTTCCAATCAATAGCTACACACAGAGTTGCGCGCCGTGACGGTGGCCGAGACGAGGCAAGATGCTTCAGGATAGTGGTGATTAGACGACGTTTAGCCGTGACGCTGTCCCTTCCCTTAGGACAACTGCCAGATGGCAGGGTGCCAAGGGCAAGGGCGGCCAAGCAGCCTCAGGCCAACCCAGCGATGGTTCATTAGGCAGTCTCACGTGACTGCGCGAAGAGTTGGCGCAGCCCCCGCATGGGTTGCCCACCCGCAAAAGTTCGCGTCGTCGCGTCCACCGTCGCAACCTCATGCCCCCCTCACCGCCACTCATTCACTCGTTCAGCGCGCTTCCCCAACCATGAATGCTCTCGAAAAAACTTTCAATGAATCCAAAGTATTCTCTTTGATGTTCTGTCAATTTTCCGCTTCTTAAAAGCATCTCTTTGGACTGTTTTGTGCGTTGTTCACCTGGTGCGGCTGAGGAGACATTTCTCATGTTGCGACGTCAGCGTCGCCTCCTCCCCTCCCTCCCTTCGCAAACAGACTTGCGACCAGGGAATTAGCGTTGGACCCAGGCTGAACACGACGGGGGTAGGCTGCGGATCAGGAACCCAGCTCGAAGAGATTTTAATCCAGGTACAGAGCTGGCGCAATGATGCTGTTGGACGATTTGCGAGAGTCATGACGCCTGCGTTACTTCCAGTGCGTGTGTCTACTTATCGTCCACCTCTTACTGTCAGTGTAGCTCCCATCATTGAGTACTGTGAACGCAATGGCTTGTCGCATTAACGACGTCTTCAAAGAACGAACTTAGTCTGCGCTGCCTTCGGACGACGATTTGAAAGCCAATGCAAGAACCCTGGTCGCATGCCATCAAGAAAGGCTAAAGTACACGCCCCTCCCCCAGTCCTCTTGCTCCCCTTCTTGGCTCGCAGAAGCAGCAAAAGTGGCACTACTAAAGTGGCTGCATGCCCAGTCCAACCCGCTGTGACTCACACACTTCGTTTCACTGGCATTTACATCAGCCATTGACCACTTTACACGGTTGTTCGCGGGCTGGCGGGCGCGGACAGCGGGGATATTTGGTGGTGTCTCGCCCCACTACGAGCTAGCTCAAGCCGCTCACAGTGGGCGAGTTCACTGGGGAGTGCGGATTACAGTGCCTTTAGCGCCCTGCAACCACTCTGCCACCCATGCCTGTTGCGCATCTTGCCGTTTCGCCGCCTGTTCTTCTCAACACCACCATCAATCCATCCCCTCTTCTGCCTCGCACTTTAAGCACCTTGCGTTTCTCTGTCTCTCACCCTTGTTCGCTTTCACCAACAGTGGCCAGGTCGCTAGGCAGCCATATCCACAGTCGACTCCACCATATCCCAATATGGCTATCTAGCGTCCGACACTCATACAAGTGCGATGCATATCATCGTCTTCACAGCATCCTCCATCACTAATTGTTCCTGAATCCATGCGTACACTCCCCCTTCTCTTACACTCGACACCCTCGTCAACTCTCAAAGAAGCCGAAGGAACCCAAAAAGTGACGAGGCCCTCGTTTATAATCTTCTCGTCCGCCCTTTCTTGCCCCTTCTCGCCTGTCATCTTCCTCTTCCAAACCTCAGGCTTCTACTTTCCCCTCAGCGTAATCATCGTAACACTCCCAACAACCACACTTTCATAAAGACACAGATGAAAGAGGTAGCTGACAGCCGGGATTGATCGCCGTATCACTCCATCGACAATTTGGTCGCTTTGCCTTGATCTCATCGTGCTGTCGCCTTGGCCGACCGCTTCGATCCGTCCCGCACATTGGACACAAGTCAAGGCTGTCATCTGCATGCCGTCTTAGACACCACTTATTGCCCCGAAACAATAGCCGCCAACTTGTCTTAGATCTTCGACACCGTCTCGACGTAATCGAAATTCACGGTCGGTCTGCCTACATCATCTCCTATCCGTCGTGACTTTCGCCATCTGCGCCCTGCCCGGCTCGCATATAGCTCATCCTTCGTCGACTTCAAAATATCACCGACCAGCGACTTCATTTCCCAACAAGGTCACGAGAGGTTCAATCAGTCAAGATGGCTAACAGCGTCGACAACGCCCTTGCCCGCTTTCTCTACGCTATTCTCAAGCAGAAGAATCTCAAGGATGTGAGTAGATCGCTGTCGGCATGGAACTATGGTCATGAGCATAGTGACTAACATTTACGTGATCTAGATCGACTGGAACCTAGTCGCTCAAGACGATGCGCTGATCGATCCTTGCCCCAACGGCCATGCAGCACGCATGAGATACTCGAGATACAAGACAACCATCGAAAAGGCCCTTGAAAGCGGCGATTCGCACAAGAAGAGCCGAACGTCAGCAAAGGGAGGCATCGTCAAACCGAAGAAGGGTCCGTCCAGCCGCAAAGGGAGCATCGTCAAGTCTGAATCAGGCATGAACATGGCTTCTCTTGCTCAGGTGCGGAGTATTGCTTTCCCAGTCTTGGTCGACACTCGCTGACATGCTTTCCAGTTCTCTCCAGCTTCTATAGCCTCATCTGTTTTCACCGGCGACAACCATGACGGTGTGCTCTCGGCGAGGTTTCTCACGCCGTGCAGCGACGACATGGCCCACGCCATTCCAGCTCAGCCGAATGACGCTCCGGCCGACTACCCGCCTCCAGGCTCACAATTCCTGGACGCGGCTTCTCACGATCCGACAAGCCCTAGCTACTCTGCTTTCAATGCTGCCTTTGATTTGGGGCACTTTGACACTGGGTCTGATGCCCTCCAGACCACACACACTCTGGATCTGGGCGGGAACCAGATTCTTGGAGGACATGACTGGAATGATCGCTTCCATGACAACAATACATACTGATACCCGCGGCAAACAGCTGCACACGGACACCACTCACCTGGTGCGATACACCACCGATCCGAGCTTGATTGGAGCGAAACATTGCTCCTTCAACCATGGAGATCGACGACCTGCTTTCTGCGTTTCACGACTTGATGATTTCCCTAATTCGTTCCAAGAGAGCGCACACAACTGTTAACCACCAAAACAAAAGAAGTTGATCTTGAGACATGACTCAATGGCGTGGAGGAAAAGAATGCTCTGCTTCTCGTTGTTGCTCGAACGCCGGAGTTCTGGAAGTGGTTGATGACGTCTTTGGAGAAAGTGTACTACCATCTCATCTTTTTGCTGTTCGCTGCCTTTATTACTCGATATTTGGGAGAACGAATATTAAATAAGGAGAAGCTACGAAGCAAGAATGATCTGACATTTCGGCATCGTGATCCATGTGATACAACATGCGGCGTGTTCATGAGTATGTTCCAACCGAAGTTGGCATGACGATCAGTTTAGATGGTGGTGGTGCCTGTTCTGAGTGTTCTGCAAAGTGGTTGTCACTGTGACACCTACGAAGACACGAAGGTGCAGCACAAAGTACATCATGCGCATCTATTGGTGGCTATTGGTCAACTTGTGTAGTTCCCGTTCGTGGTCTCTCCTCCCTCCTTCCATCGTCAACCTCAACTTCAGAAGCAAGTACATCGCCATGATTCTCGAACCGAAGAAGCCTGGGACTTGCAGTGCAACATGCCTCTAATCTGATCTTCCTGCAAAATGTGTGATGTCTGCATTTCCACTCCATCTCGTGCCATTTTTAAGTGACAACCAGCTCACAGATCCGCAAAGGTGGCGGCGTCAGGGAAGTCGATCTCTTGCTTGGGCGTCTGAAGCATGGGCGGGACACCAGTCTTTTCATCAGCACTCAAGGCCATATCATCGTCGTCTTCGTCCTCGGCCTTGAGCTTCTTGCTCTTGGCGGCACCGCGCTTGGTTGGGGTCTTGGTGACCCTACCGGAAGCGACGCCGCTCTTGGTGGCCGGAGATCGCGAGGCCCCGGAGGCGTCGTTGATACCAAGCTTGCGCTTCACTTGGCCGAATCGCACCTTTCAGATCACTGTTAGCCCATGTCACACTCAACTAACGAGAGTCTGCTATCGGAAACATACCTTTGCAACGTCGGCGTTCTTGAAGCCCTGCTCAGTGGCAACGGCGGCCCAATCAATGTCGGCCTTGTTTCGGGTGTGCTTCACGATAGCGAAGAAGAACATGGCCTCGGAGGCCGTGGGCTCTTTCTTGGGCGTGGTAGTGGCTGACATTATGCTTGCGGATGATCGAATGTCTTTGCGGAAGCTTCAAAGGGAAACTTGTGCCGGGTCGAGGGGACGAGTGGTTTCGATGATGCTGTCCCGACCTGACAGTATGCTCAAAAGCCCCGAACGAAGTGAGTGAGGCGAGCGGCGAAAGCGCAGGCAGATATGATGCTGTCGAAGCTGGAGAGGGAGAATGGAAGAGGCAGCTGTGGAGGAGGAGGGTGAATGCATAGAGTTTTGAGATGGCCACTCATTCAATGTAGAATAGATTCACAAACCGGCTTATGGTGACGCATTCGTTGTAGAATAGGCTCTGATACATTGTTATGGTGTTGCGTATCAGTCAGTCGGTCACGATTGTTGGCAGCAGGCGTTCAAACTGTCAAGCAGTGCTAAGATGTGAGTGTGCTAACTCGTGAAAGTGAATGGCTACATTTCGCCCACCAGGCGTTTCAACACACGGGAACAATACTATTGTTCATCAATAACGACAGGGTCCTGCGACTGTGCTCGAAAGCCGATAAGACCCTACCTGTACCGCTCAGGATAACCGAGCTGCTATTTAATTCATCTTATCTTACCCTAGGCAGCTGCCCAGTCCCATCTCTCGTTTCATCCCTCGTCCAAGTTGGCTCGCTCTTCCATCCTCGTTCACCGCACACTCCAGACTGCCTCCCAAACCACTGTCCCTCCACCTTTCATGCCCACCAAGCCTCTGGTCTCCAACGACAAGGCTGTGAGACCCTCGAGAAAAGGAAAGTTCAAGACCTTCTTGCCAAATTGATTCGTTTCGTCCATTTAGCTGGTATTGATATTCCGTCAGACAAATCGTTCCTGACTCGCCTCAACCACCCGGACATCAACCAAGATCACTTTCTGAAGTCGAAAGACCCAATGTACGTGACCATAGGGCCTGTGGTCAGCCATTACTCCTCATTTGTGCCTTACTAAAATGTTCCAGATCACGATGGCGCCTCGCAAGGCTACCGATGCTGAGGGCCAGCCCACGGGCCTCACCACAGCCGAAAACAAGTTCATCAAGACCATGTTCGACAACATGAAGACCCGCCGCGATGCCGACTGGGACAAGGTTGCCGAGCAGATGACCCTCAAGGACGCAAAGTGTGCCAAGGAGCGCTTTCGTCAGATCGCCCAGCGCCATGGTTGGAACAACTCCGGACCGGGCAAGGTCACGAAGAAGCCCGCGACCGGCGCTGGTCGCAAGAAGGCTGCCGCGGCCAAGAAGCGCGATGATGAAGATGATGATGAGGAGATGGCTGACTCTGAGGTCAAGAAGCTTGTGAAGAAGCGGGCTTCTGGCAAGAAGGCTGTCAAGAAGGAGGAGAGTGGCACGGAGGATGACAGCCTCAAGGGTGAGGACGAGATTTGAGTCATCACCTCAGAGTTATCCTACAGTTTATGGTGCTCAGAAGCACAGTCGCATGATCTTGAGGGGCGAGTGGTTGGAAATTGGTCACGTCGAAGCATGACTATGAGACCAGAGGCGGGATACCAGCGAACCGGAGACACGAGTAATCACAGCATCGAATCACAACACAAAAGACTTGAAGCCTTCTTTCCTCGCGTGATCGCAATTGCCAGTGAGGCTCATACGAATCAGTGACGATGGTTTGCAGTGGCTCAGGGCCGTGCATGAGGCACGTGAACGGCAGATACGGATCCATGCAGACTGCGCACAGCCGCAGATTTCCACCTCAAAGTTCGGAGAAACTAAGGAATATTGCCCAGAGCTTCCTCAATCTCTGGAGTTGATCCTTTCGGTCTTTTTCGAGTCGCGATTGGCACGTCCGCGCGTTGAGTCCTGGCGCTCGCGTGCCCCTATTCCCGGTCTTCATGCCAACACCCCGATATATCCTACCACGATCACAAAACACCCACGAACATCTTCTAGACTTTCCGCACTGTGCGAAATCAACTGACATCATCTCTCCTATCCTGAGCCGCGATTAGCCTGATTCCCAGCCACCTTTGTTATTCAACTTGGTCTCATCGGCCGTCAACAGTTGCAGACCAGCTGCTCTCGACGGTTCCCAAGCTCCACACCATCCTGTTCACGGCCACTTGAGCCAATTGTACGCAACAACTATCTGACTATTTTACTTACAGATCTCATTGTCTACTTCACATACTTCCCTCCAGCCTCTTTGGTCCTGACAACGGACGAAACGTAAACACGGGTATAAAGGCAGCACAGACCTCGTTCACTTCCATCTCAACACCCTTCCTTAACCTCAACTTCCTTGCCTTCACTACAACCTCGAAAGCTCAACCTTTTTGACTCTCCTCCCGTACGATCACTCATCACAAGGACACTCTCGCGTCCTACGACTGACCTTCTGCCCTTCCAATCCTGCACCTACCACCGCACCTGAAAACTAGTAAGTCTCGTCGTGATTTGGACCACTCGACTTGGCTTCGATGACGATAACCACCAAGGGATTTGACACCTTCACCATCGCTAGGGTACACTGAGAGCATTGTTTACCTTTGTCATGATTCGAGCATCTCTGAGGTGGTCACCTGCTGATTCCTTTCGCTTGACAGATTCAACTTCCTCCTCAACCTAAAACCTCTTCCGACCTTCAAGATGTCTAAGCAGGATCCCACCGACCAGGTCAAGTTCCTCGTCTCGTGCATTGGCCACACTTCCAACGGCCGCGTGAGTTCTGGCGTGACTTGTTGATTTTTGAGCACCACTGACCTGGCACCAGCCCGACTTCCAGGCCGTTGCCAACGAACTTGGAATCGTTTCCAAGGCCGCCGCGTACGTGGATTCCTCCTCTTAAACTTCCGAGGTTCCTGCAACTGATTTTCTTTCCAGCCAGAAGCGATATGAGCGCATGCTTAAGGCCAACGGCGTGACCGCCAAGCCTGCTTCCAAGGACGGCTCCAACAGCGACGAGAAGTCCCCCAAGACGTCGCCCAAGCGCAAGTCCAACGGCGATACGAAGCCCAAGAGGGCCGCTGCCAAGAAAGTGAAGGCTGAGTCTAGCAGCCCTGCTCGCTCCGAGACTCCTGTCAAGGATGAGACCAAGGATGAGGATGACCAGACAGTCATTTCTGGTAAGTGTTTTCGCCTTCAGCCTTCCCTGGCAGACCTCCTCACAGCTCGCGAGTGCTCCGTTCACTCTCCTTTCACAACTTTCCTGAAGTCTTCTCGAAATTCTCGAACGTCAAGCTAACTTTTCCTTTGGCTGCTCAGACTCTCCTCAGCATGACGGCGATGAGATCTAGTCATGGCCCTTGCGACAACGCCGGGCATTACGCCTCCAACCAATACCCTCCCGTCCATTTCTCACGGGTCGTCATGATGGGGAACCACTGCTGATGATCTGATGCTGGCTTCACAGTTTGGTGGAAGCTTGAGGACTTGGGGGATTTGAAAAAGTTTGGTTTTGATGATTTTGCCTGCCTACCAGGACGAGGAGACAGGATTCCTCTGAATATCCCTCTTTGGTCTTCCTCCTTGGCAGAGACGCCGAAATATGAGGCATGGACATGACTGATGAGATTTCTTCCATCCTACTTTTTTCCCCTTACATACTTGACTTGCTATCCTTTCCTAATGGTCACGAAAGGCACGATACTATTTGCTGGCAGACACAGAAAGAGTCTACGTTCGTTGCGCGGGGACTACCTTGAAATTAATTGAGATCGCTACCAAAATCACACATTTGCCCACGTATTACCATTGAAAGCTGCTTGCTCGAGATGATCGCATGCCGTGACATGATTTGGGACCTTGCCGCTGCAGTGCCGGATGTAGTCGTTTCGACGGTACGCCGATTTCCGGCCAGCCACATATTAACGACCCGGATGATTCACAGATCCAATTCTGCAGGGGACAATTGGTCTCCATCCATTCATGTCCATTGACAGCTGTATTTTCGGGCGAATACGTGCATGGTGCGGATCCTCTCCTGTCCAGCTCCACCACTGCCGGTCTTATTGTTGGACTGCAACAATGGCACTCATTCAACTGAGTTTGCTCGAGAGCAGCTTTCTTGGTAAATAAATAAGATGCTTCGATCCAATACTTGTCTTGGATCTTCAACTCTTCCACCACATCTTCCTCTTCAGACGTCAAAGATCATCGGCTTGCCCAATTCTCAACGCTTCAACCGTCATTCGTTGCAACAACAACACGTCTCCTATCATCCCCACCAAGACAAACATGTCTGTCCAAAACGCCGTTGGTCAGGTAGCTGCTGGACAGCTCCCTGACCTCTTCCAAGTCATGGCAAACGAGCTGGCTCGCGCCCGAGCAAACAAAACCTTCCCACCGACAAACGCCCCCCAAACAGACGTCCAGGCCACTGCCCACGACTACGAGCTACTCCTACAACTTCAACAGACAGCATTTTGCTCGGACAGCAACTCAGACACAACGTCCAACGATCACCTGCTTGTCGAGATCACCCGTCGCATACGCGATCGAGACGAAGCGTACAACCAAGAAGCTGCCAGAGACGAAGCTGTTCGTCGCGTGGAGTCTTACATCCGCTCTGTTGAGCACGAGAGGGAACACTTCGAGAGTGTGCGCTCATCTTCATCTTCTATAATCTTTCCGTCCACACCTGCTTCGGCAATGTCACCGTGTTGTGGTGGATCTCCAGCTGCGGAAGTGAACGAAGACGTGCTCTCCATCTACGAGCTGGCCGCAGAACAAGTTATGACACCATTCGTCGAGCTGCATGAGGAGCAGCAGGGGTTGAGCAACGAGCAGAAGGCCCTCCATCATCAACAGGTGGCCCTGGTGAAAAGTCAGCAATATATGGTCGAGCAACACGATGAGAACAACTTGAGGTCTTCCCAACTCCTGGAGGAACAAAGGAAGGCCACGCGCATGGTACAGGATGTCCTGAACCGACTTGACGAACATGACAACCGTCAAGGCTTTATAGTGGAAGACCTCCTGGTCTCAAACGACCAACAAGCACAAAGTCTCGTCGCTCTCCAGAACACGGTCAGCGCCGCCACATCTGCCTCCAACCAGCTGTCGCAAATCGTGGTCAACCTTCCGCAGGCCATCTACCACATCGTCAACACGGTCGTCGAGGAACAAACGAAAATCGCCGTCGCAAACATCGCAGATGCGTACCAGACAGCCATCGACGAACTCCAAGAGCGCAAGATGAACCACTTCCACGAGATGTTTGGCGACGAGATGGTTGAGTCAGGCTACTGTGATGGAGGAAGTGGTGATCCAAACCACCTTGAGAAATGCAGCACCAGCCTGGGCCGGTCTCGGAAGAGTGTCAGGTCAGTCATGAGCACGAAGAAGCTCAAGAAGGTCGCGAAGAAGATCCTCATGATCGGAGGGGAGCGCTGAGAGGAACACACAAAATGGAGTTTGGCATTGGTCAGGACATGAGAGTGCGATTTTAGATTCGAGATACCCAAATAGCATTGAGATTGTCTTCCATACTGTGGTAACCGCTCTTGACGTAGATCAGCACTTGAACCGACCCCAACGGTGCTTCGTGCAGACTTTCGGCAAGATGAGACGAACATAGTCGACCGCTTCCATCGCCCTCATTGCCCTACATGCTGTCCAGTGCCAACTCGCCTGGAAGATCCTGGCAGGCTTCAATCAGTGGTTCCAATGGCCTTTTATTCAGTGCTCAACAACAGAGCTGGCAGGAACGCTTACCTACCCGTGTGCATCATCACAAGATTGGCCCTCTGTCGCCTCATGCCTGCTGTTGCCTCCCATCGTGACCTGCCATGCGAGTCACCGTGCTTCAGCTGCCAGTTGCTCCTGCACCTGCCACCATGTTTTGCCATTGAACACGAATCAGAGGCACGCGAGTACTGAGAACGTCCAGCTCGTTGCATCATGCAGTCATTATTCCCCTCCACGGCACTGTTTTACTATTGTCGATGATAGACCGCATATTCTTGCTTGCATTTTATATACGCTCCAGCATCTAGGATTTGATACGTTGCATTGCCATCGCAGGAGCCAACTTAGCAGACACATCACTTCCGACTCGGATCACGACAAACCTCGACGGCGTACGTCGTTCCAGTATGGAGCCACATAATACCACGGATGAACCTCCTCCTCCGTACGAATCTCCTCGTCCGTATGAACTTTTCGTAACGAATGACTTTTCGCGGCCAAATCTGCAGCTTGAGTACCTCGCTATTTCCCATCCTCCAGCAAGGTCGAAGAATGGTGGCCAGGATCTCCGCCTCGCTTTGAGCAACTTCAATAGTAGGTCGTGTGCAGCTGCTCCGAAAGGGCTGGTCTACACGAGATGTTTTCTGACAAACCGCAACAGAACAACAGGAGCTTAGACGGCTCGTTCTAGCCATAGTGTATGAGTTCGAGGCATGGGGCGCCATATTCCCCTGGGCGAATATTGTGCACAGGCTGAACGGACGCCACAGGGTCTCGACTGTCCCCGATCTGAGGTCGATGCTGGTGAGCCTCCGCGCACATCTGCTAGAAGCGGGCTACGTAGTGCCTCCTCATAATCATAAAGGACAAGAAGGCTTCGAGCCTCAGACCAGGGGCCTCTACAAGCCATCGGCCCACGGTCCACAAGATCCCCCTCGAGCGATACCCTTCACCAGCACCAATCCCATTGACGGTCTATTCATGCCCGACGATTTCGCGGCGACCATGTTGACACGGGTGCAGTTAGAAGGCATGGACAAGTGCGCGCGGAGACGAGGAGGCGAGCTGTTATCCTCTATGGATAGGCGCACCGCACCACCTTCTGGGACAACAGCGTCTCAAGATACGTCTTTATCCTCGCAGACCAACTACCAGACACCACTGGGTAATAATCAACGAGGCCTACGGAGACCCGCTGCCACGACTGCGATGGCAGACTATGGTCAGCGCGACCAGCACCTACATGGTTCCCGCCCGACGCTCGATGCCAACTCCAGGATCCTTCAAGAAAGGCTAAAGGAGGCGGTATCCGCTAGAGACCCGGAGCGGGAGCGCGACCATAGAGCACGTAATTTACGAATGGAGTTGCAGCGCCTGGCACGCTTACATGCAAGACCGCAAGCACTCGCCAGACGGCCGCTTCTTCAAAACACTACTCAAATGCCTGCTCAAAGCACCACTCTAGAGCCTGCTCAAAACACTACTCGGACTCCCACTCAAAGCACGACTCAAGCTGCGACTCTGTTTCCCCACCTCAACGAGCAAGACCGGAGGCTTGTCCAGGCCATACACCAAGCCCTTGGCTTCGACGTGACCGGTACGCACTCGAATGCAGCATCCTCAAGCGGAAACGGAGGACCAGCGGGTATGGATCAGCAAACATCCGCTCGATCGATCCAAACACAGCCGTCAGACCAGCCGTCGAATACTTCTCAGGATCGCTTGGATGCTATCCCAGTGCAAAGTGACGCGACTGATTCGGACCAGGATATGGAAGAGGGGATGTAGTCGCTGAAGGGGAGGAAAGGTCTGAATGACGAAGAATTGGGTTATCGGCAAAGTCATGAAGGCCTCTGAGTCTGGACATGAATACTCATACCGCATATCGCAACCTGTCTTTTCCAGATGATGCAGCCTGGCGTGCTTCTGTCCGTTGACTTGGCAATTGCCTTCAATTGCCTTTGGAGTGACTTCTGATGCTACCGTCACACAATATCGATGTCAGCAGCGCGGCGCGTGTTCATTGTCAGCAGCGGTGAGCAACCGGTGACAGAGCTTGGGCATTTTGCTGTAAACAAAATAGAGGAACTGGGATACCTGGTGCAGGAACTTAGTTGTGGTCCCAGAAACTGGTGTAGCTGGATGGTAGTAGGATCATCCGACGACAGTGGTTTTCTTATAGCTCGCTACAGTACTCTTATACAATGATCAGTGCGTCCAATCATTCTTCGTGTAAGTAAATGTTCGACCCCCAGTTCGGCTATGGTGGTCTCCAAATCTCCATCCCCACGCGGATGCCGTTGGAAAGGAGTAGAAAATCACAGTGGAGGCAGCGCTTGGCCGCGACCGGGTCTAGCGGCTCTCCGCCGCCGAGGCCTCTCATCCCATTGGCCGCTTCGTCTCCCGGCGCAACAATTTTTCTGGGGCCGCTGGTGCTGCTTCTCTCGTCGCTGGCCGCAAAAGCTTCTCGGGACTTCTTCTCTCCTGTCACGAACTTGTCTCTTCAACCTCTCTCCATCCTTCCTCCGTCATCGATCTTCCCTCGTCCCGGTGCTGCTTGTGTCTTATCAGACTTGTACTTTATTGCATCACTCCTTCTTTTGTACCTTTCTCCTAATTCCTCCCACACACACAACCGCAATCATGCAGCGCGCGTTCAGCTCTCGGGCCAGGGCTACTGCTCTGTCCTCGGCTGCCACCAAGTACCGTGCCGGAGCTGGCCTCGGTCAGCAGCTTCGCTTCGCCCACAAGGTATGCAGCGTCGGATTAGGATGATTGTCTTGGGTGGATGATGCTGACCAATTATTAGGAGCTCAAGTTCGGTGTTGAGGGCCGTGCTGCTCTCCTCGCTGGTGTCGAGACCTTGTCGAAAGCCGTTGCCACCACCCTCGGACCCAAGGGCCGCAATGTCCTGATTGAGTCCAGCTTTGGCTCTCCCAAGATCACAAAGGGTGCGTTTCCACGGTGTTCTATCTTTTCGTGCCACCCTGGCTAACTTCTGCAGATGGTGTTACCGTCGCAAAGTCCATCACCCTGAAGGACAAGTTCGAGAACCTCGGTGCCAAGTTATTACAGGATGTCGCCTCCAAGACCAACGAGGTTGCTGGTGACGGTACCACCACCGCCACTGTTCTCGCCCGTGCCATCTTCTCCGAGACCGTCAAGAACGTCGCCGCCGGCTGCAACCCCATGGACCTTCGCCGTGGTATCCAGGCCGCTGTCGATGCCGTCGTCGATTACCTCCAGAAGAACAAGCGTGATATCACAACCAGCGCTGAGGTTGCCCAGGTCGCTACTATCAGCGCCAACGGCGACCACCACGTCGGTGAGATGATTGCCAAGGCTATGGAGAAGGTTGGCAAGGAGGGTGTCATCACCGTCAAGGAGGGCAAGACCATGCAGGATGAGCTTGAGGTCACCGAGGGCATGCGCTTCGACCGTGGCTACGTCTCCCCTTACTTCATCACCGACACCAAGTCCCAGAAGGTCGAGTTCGAGAACCCTCTGATCCTCCTCTCCGAGAAGAAGATCTCTGCCGTTCAGGATATCATTCCCTCCCTCGAGGCTTCCACTCAGCAGCGTCGTCCCCTTGTCATCATTGCTGAGGACATTGAGGGTGAGGCTCTCGCCGTCTGCATTCTCAACAAGCTCCGTGGCCAGCTCCAGGTCGCTGCCGTCAAGGCTCCTGGCTTCGGTGACAACCGCAAGTCCATCCTCGGTGACCTCGGTGTTCTGACCAACGCCACCGTCTTCAGCGACGAGCTCGACATTAAGCTCGAGAAAGCCACCCCCGACATGCTCGGCTCCACTGGCTCCATCACCATCACCAAGGAGGACACCATCATTCTCAACGGTGAGGGTTCCAAGGACTCCATTGCTCAGCGCTGCGAGCAGATCCGTGGTGTCGCTGCCGACCCCACCACCTCCGAGTACGAGAAGGAGAAGCTCCAGGAGCGTCTTGCCAAGCTCTCTGGTGGTGTCGCCGTCATCAAGGTCGGTGGCTCATCCGAGGTTGAGGTCGGCGAGAAGAAGGACCGCTTCGTCGACGCTCTCAACGCTACCCGCGCTGCCGTCGAGGAGGGTATTCTCCCCGGTGGTGGTACTGCCCTGATCAAGGCCTCCAGCAACGCCCTCAACAACATTAACACCGCCAACTTCGACCAGCAGCTCGGTGTTAACATTGTCAAGAGCGCCATCACCCGTCCTGCCCGCACCATCATCGAGAACGCCGGTCTGGAGGGCTCCGTCGTCATTGGCAAGCTCACTGACGAGCACGGTGCTGAGTTCCACAAGGGCTTCGACAGCTCCAAGGGCGAGTACGTCGACATGATCTCTGCCGGTATCCTCGATCCCCTCAAGGTCGTCCGCACTGGTCTCATTGACGCCAGTGGTGTCGCCTCTCTGCTCGGTACGACTGAGGTCGCCATCGTTGAGGCTCCTGAGGAGAAGGGCCCTGCCGGCGCTGGCGGCATGGGTGGCATGGGCGGAATGGGCGGTATGGGCGGCATGGGCGGCATGATGTAAAAAGCATCACACCGCTAACATGACGAACAAACAAACCTGGTGAAGAGAGAGATGTATCAACACAAAAGCACAAAACAGGTAATGGGTTCAGGGGTGCAAAGCATGGCTCTGGTGTTTGTGGACGACTGGGGGGATTATAAAAGCTGCGCAAATGTGCGGCATCTGTATTACTTGTTGTCTCTTGACATCTCACTCTCCGCTCTTGGTGCGCGAGCGGCTCGGGGCGGCTGCCCTATCATACCCCTTTCTTGTGGTGTTTGATCTTTTTGATCGTGGCACCATTGGGCAGATCCTCGAGCCGTGGTTTCTGTACAGTACTATCTAGCCTTTCTCGATCTTAGTCTGGCATTGTAGAACAAATTGTTTCAAACATCTAAAAATGGTCCGCTTGACGCGTCATCTGTGCATGGTTGTAGCAGCGCTTCGATTACTGCTGCCTTGTAGGCATCGAGGAAGCGGAGTTTGCTGACGACTGCTGGGGCTCATCATCGCTTCGGTATCAAACAGGTCACAAAGCCTTGTTTTACTGTTTGACTTGTGAGGAAGGTCGCCTTATCATAGTGTCCGTTCACGCCTTCTCATGCGTTCTGAAAACAGAGATGATACGTGCAGCCCAAACCATCGAGGGAGCCGCTAAGGTGCTGTTGTGAGTGCCCTATCTTTTTAGTTCCGCTTGCCATTTTCAGTATGATGCTCGAGAAGAGAGTTCATCGATAATAGCAAACCCATGATTGACTTTCAAGAGGAGCTTTAATAGACCGACACATAGTACCTTGATTTAGCGCTTTAGCTTTGGGGGCGCCGATTCACACCGCAATACACAAAAGTGTCAACCGGCCGGAGCATAGCTGACAGCAATATGTCGGTTTACCTGGCAATAGCACATCTAGCATCCATTATTCATTCACGTCCTGTTTCTCCATAGGCTCAAAACCCAACGAAGCTCCAAGCTGTCTTATCTGCTTGGGAAAAGTCACGTGTGCTGCATATCGAGAAGATCGAACCTCATGCTGAATACTGGATCCAACCCCACCACGAGTCGAATTGGCGAGGCGATGCAGCACGCACGCACCCCCAGCTGCAAGTGAGCCACCAAGAAGGGACGAGAGCCGCCGTTACAGGGGTGAGATCCTCCTCTTGCTGGCCTGGTAACGGCCTCGCAGCCCCTCATTGCTCGCCATGGCACCACTGTAGAGCACAGCTCTCCCACCAAAACTGGGATGCACAGGCTGCCCATCGTAGCGGTACGTACCTCCTTCCCGCCCGTATTCCCCTCCTCTCCCCCTCCATCCATTCCAACCCACCGACCGACAAACGATACGCCAGCCCAACTCTTCCTCCATCACCACAACACAACACACCAGTCTCACATACCCCAGGCCGACGAATTCTTTTTCCCGGTATGTTGCGGTGCTGACCACTTTTCCTGCTGCCTTGCGCAAAGGACTTTTGGCCCCCGAGTCGGGCTTGCGGGTTCTGCCTGAATGTTCTGTACTGACGAGCTCTTTATTTAGGTCCGACCTTCCCCCTCGTCTCTCCTCCTAGCTCGTCGCCTCGCACACAGACACCACACCGCAGCCATGGTAAGCCACTCCGCCGCTGGACATTTTCGTGATGTAGATATCTTCAAATACTGACTACTTTTTCTTCCAGTCTCAATCCGGGTATGTGATATTCCTCGTCGCCGCATCGGCCCTCCTCCTGGCTTCGTCATGGCCCCGCATCGACCGTTGCAGCTTGCGCGAACGTTGTGGTGATCTACGCCACGAGTAGCACAAATACCTCGCGGCGATGCGATTTCTCCGTGGCGAAGCAGCAGGATCAGGAGAACATGTGATGCTTGAGAAATCGAGTGGATGTTCGGACAATATACTAACTTGGCCACCACGTACAGAGCTACCGTTGCGCAGGACGCCATCCAGGCCTACAACGACCTGAAGCTCAACAAGAAGTACAAGTACATCATCTACAAGCTGTCCGACGACTACAAGGAGATCGTCGTTGAGGAGGCTTCCGACAGCAAGGACTGGGAGGCTTTCCGTGAGCACCTCATCAACGCCACCTCCAAGAGCAAATCTGTATGTGGTTTTGCAATCTCGACCCCGCATCTCGGACTCGTGGGAGTCTTGCTCTTGACGTGACTGATACTGATTTCTTCCTTGCAGGGCGCCGTTGGCAAGGGTCCCCGTTACGCCATCTACGATTTCGAGTACAACCTCGCTTCTGGCGACGGTGTCCGGTATGATTCCATAAGCCGGCCTTTGGTGGCATGTGTAGTACTGACACTTCGTAGTAACAAGCTCACCTTCATCTACTGGTCTCCCGATGATGCTGGCATCCAGGTACATCAAGCTTCCGAGTAGTTTCCCGACTTTTTACTGACACAATGTTGTAGCCCAAGATGATCTACGCTTCCTCCAAGGAGGCCCTCAAGCGATCGCTCACCGGCATTGCCGCCGAGCTCCAGGCCAACGACCAGGATGACATCGAGTGGGACTCTGTCATCAAGACCGTCAGCAAGGGTCTTGCCGCCTAAGTCAAGTCACCTCTTTAGCACCTCGACAAATGAGCCACAGCGCTCCCAGTGCGTGCAATAGTTCCATACGAAAGCGAATGCCTTTTGGAGAGATGGAGAGTTGGTGAAGGATGGTGAAATGACGCAAACACCCATGTGTCGGAAATTAGGGGCGCAGTTCATGATAACGAACGTGGAGTCGAACAAGATGAGATGATGAAAAGAACGACTACCAAAGGGACCGAATGTGTCCCGCGGATTACAAAAAGTTCGTCGAGTTGAGTTCATGTGTCGGTGTGGGATGCATAGTATCCGAATCTTTGCAGACCCTGGTGATATATATCGCAGCGCGTAGTAATAAAGTCACGCACTGACAGTCAAATCGCTGCACAATCGTTGCAGAACCCCCCTCAAGTCAAATAGAAACAGCACATCCAAGTATGACTGAAGTATGATTGTTCATGATTTAGAGATTATGTATCGTAGAGTCCGAGGCTATGGCTTTGCCATATTTGACTGGTAGCTGGACTTGAAGAGCTTGGAAAGGTCTTCAGCCTGCTTCTCATCCTTGAGTCGCTGCATGAGGAATCCTTTCAGATCGCTCCAGAAGACCTCCGTGTTCAAAGGCGATGTCTCTTGTGCAGCATCGGCCTTCTCCTCCTCAGCCGGCGGGATCGCCGCGGCACCACCCATCACCATAACCGAGAACTCCAGGCTCTTCGAAGACGTGTCGTCCCCAATCAAGTCTTTGAGGATCTTGCTATCGGTGACCGGTCGCTTGTTGTATAGAAGCTTCATCTTCTCGACCGGTATACGGGTCTGGCGCTGGACTTGGCTCTTGATATCGAGGATGGAGGTGGCGAGGGGTTGAGATGTGAGCTTCAGGTCGAGGGGAGGGTTGCGGAGGGATTTGAGGTGGAGAGTGATGCTGCGTTCCTGGCCGGGGAGGGATGATGCGTTTGTGGTCTTCGTCATGGGCTTGGGCATCCGGGGGAGGATGTTCTGGTGAATCATACATTAGTTGGTCATTCTGTGAGATGGTAGCCGTGAAGAAGCCTGGTGAGATTACACATACTGGTGGACGTGCCGGAAAGTTTCGCGCATCTTCAACATGGTCGGCAGAGAGCTTGACGGGCCGGGATGAGAGGGTTGAGAGGAAGTTCTGGGCGAACACTGTTTCCGACATGGTGAGGATAGGTTGACTCCGAGGAGGATTGAGGGGTTCGGGATATGCGAAGGCAAAAGCGATGCTCGCCTGTTGTCAGCTAAGCCAAATATGGACCTGTAGCTTCAAAAGTCGCCGAAGTACGTGACGTTGATTTGTGGTGTAATAATTCGTGATAGATCGAAAAGCTGTCTTGAGCGCGAGAATGCGATGATGTCGCTGAGCTTGAGCACCATGTGGCGGGGAGCATCGTCACGTGGCTGAAGTTCTTATCGGTCGAGGCTGGCGCGGAATTCCTTATCGGACCCTTGCAAGCTGCCCATTCTGCAGAAAAAAGTTTTGGCGGGGCCTCAGTGTCGCTTCTACTTCCCTGCCATTCCAAGCAAAACCGACATTTCCCAGCGAATTCGTCGGCGGGAAATCCAATCGATCAACTAACCCCTAATCGCCGAAGAATTCACGAATCCAATCGGCAAATATGGGTGTCGGTCGCCGTATGAAAAAGCAGGGCCCGCCTGAGGCTTTGTCTGAAGAGCACTATGCGAAGCTCAAGAGGAAGGCCGGTCTGCCTGCCGATCCACCCACCGAAGTTCGGGAAAAGAAGAGGAGGAGAGCTGCTCCGGAATCGAAGAAGGATGGCGCCCCTCCTGCGAAGAAGTCTGCGCTGAAGAAGACGAACGGATCATCCAAATCCGCGCCCGTAGACGCTCCCGCCAGCAAGGCAAATGGCAAGGCCAATGGCAAAACCAACGGCAGGGCGAAGAAGATTGTTCAGGCACTCGAGGATCTCTCTGACGACGAGATGGGTGACGAGTTTGATGTTGAGGATCTGGAGCTCGACGGTGAGAACGCGCCGACTTTGGGTGACGACTTCCTTGGCTCAGACTCGGATTCCGATGTCTATGATTCCGATGAAGGTGCTGGTGGTCCCAAAGCCATGTGGTCGGAAGATGAAGACGAATCAGATGCGGAGGAGAAACTCACAGCTGCCAACATGGCTGGTCTGTCAAGAAAGCTTGATATGGAGATGGCCAAGCAGGCAGCTGAGGCAGAGGCTGAATTGCAGGAGAGCGCCATGCAAACCAACATCCACGGAGACAAGCCGAAGATCGTCGAGGACGGAGACGACTCTGACGACGAGCTTGCTGATAAGACAGCTGCTCTCCTCGCGCCTGACTTGCAGCTTCTGCGAACACGCATCACAGAGAACATCCGCGTTCTCGACGATTTCGCCAAGTTGGCTGAAGAGGGCCGTTCTAGGGCGGAGTACACTGCACAGCTCCTGAAGGATGTCTGCGCCTACTACGGATACTCGGAGTACCTTGCCGAGAAGCTTTACAACCTCTTTACGCCCCGCGAGGCTTTCGCTTTCTTCGAGGCTAACGAGACCGCAAGACCTGTCGTCATCCGCACAAACACCCTCCGCACACACCGCCGTGATCTCGCACAAGCTCTCATCAATCGTGGAGTCACCCTTGAGCCCGTCGGCAAGTGGTCCAAGGTCGGTCTTCAGGTCTTCGAAAGCAATGTGCCTCTCGGTGCCACTCCCGAGTACCTCGCTGGACACTACATTCTCCAAGCTGCCAGCTCTTTCCTCCCCTGCATGGCGCTTGATCCTCAGGAGAATGAGCGCGTGCTGGATATGGCTGCTGCTCCCGGTGGTAAAACTACTTACATGGCTGCTATGATGAAGAACACTGGTTTCATCATGGCTAATGATCCCAACCGCGCTCGTGCGAAGGGTCTGATCGGTAACATTCACCGTCTCGGCGCTCGCAACGTCATTGTCTCGAACCACGACGCTCGCGAGTTCCCCAAGCCGATGGGTGGTTTCGACCGTGTCCTTCTTGATGCCCCTTGCTCTGGCACTGGTGTCATCGCAAAGGATGCTTCCGTCAAGACCAACAAGACAGAGCTTGACTTCATGCAACTCCCTCACCTCCAGAAGCAGCTCATTCTCGCTGCCATCGACTCAGTCAACCACTCCAGCAAGACTGGTGGCTATATTGTCTACTCGACATGTTCCGTCACTGTTGAGGAGAACGAGCAGGTCGTCCAGTATGCCCTCAGCAGACGGCCCAACGTCAAGCTCGTCGACACTGGTCTCGCATTCGGCAAGGAAGGTTTCACAAGCTTCATGGGCAAGAAGTTTGACCCCAAGATGAAGCTGACCAGGCGATACTATCCCCACGCCTACAACGTCGACGGTTTCTTCGTCGCCAAGTTCCAGAAGATCGGTCCCACAACCGAGAAGAACACCGCGACTGACAAGGAGGCCGCCGGCCGTGAGAAGGCCGAGACTGAGGCTGAGGTTATCGACAAGACCCCCATCCTCGACGAGGAGGGTGAGAAGAAGAAGAAGCAGGCGGACGACAACTTCGGTGATTGGGACGAGGATGAGGATCAGGAGTACATCGAGAAGGCAAGGAGGAATGCCATGCGCAGGAGAGGTCTTGACCCGAAGAGCAACAAGAAGGCCGCCAAGAAGGGAAGTTCATAAGGTTCGGAGAGGATTTTGGCATACTAAATGTAGCTTTCTGTTTGTTCGTAAAGGGCGCTGGTCCTGGTGATGAGAACGGACGGGCATGCACCGGAGTATAGGAGTCTCAATGGGTTCTACAAAGAGCAATGCAAAAGTCGCTATATTATCTCATTGGTGCACACAGCTTAGCAATCCTCACTCGTGACTTCGACATGGCACAACGCCTTACTCGTTCAATGTGTCACAATCAAATAGGATGGATTCATCATGTCAAGACAATTATGCTTTCATTTCGTCATTGAGCAATGGTGCGTCGACTATGCCTCCTCATGCCTCCTTTTGTCTATTGTAAAAACGCCGCTGGGTCGAAGTCGACCCAAGCACCAAATCAAGGTTCTCTGTATCCTGCCTTCCGCAAAAAAGTCCAAACCGCTTCAATGCTAATGCTCTCCCTTGCCATGCAGAAGAACAAGGGTACAGATGTCATAAACCGTCGTAAAATTCAGTCGTTGAGTTCGCGGCCGCCATGCAAGTCTTGGATTATGGCGATAGCCTTACTCCTCCTTGAGTGAAGGTTGCCTTGTGCTGACACGCTTCTCTTGCTTCTGTATCCAGGCGCGCCTTGTGATGCATTCGCTATTGGTCGTAATCATGAGGGTCTTACATGTATGTCCGGGGTTGTGATGTCCAGGTGTGAGAGGCACCGCCCTGGGAATGATTTCAGGGGTCGTGAATGTGGTCTCGATCATGTTGTGTGTGGTGGGTGGGTGAGTGTTGGGTGAGTTGTTTTACATGGTGGCGAGGTCGTCGAACTGGGACACCAGCTCGCGAATCGTCCACCGCCAGGCCTCCCGATCTCTCGGCGTTCGGCTCGTCCACTTCTCGCACTTCTTTCGCCAGCGGTCCTCCTCCTCACGCTGTCTCCTCACAAATTCAGGGCCGACATCGAACTCCTCGCCGACGAGCCACTCATCCTTGATGTCGCTCACTCGGCCTGAGCCTCCTTCTTCGTGGGTACCAGCAGCATCATCAAGGTCGGGAATGTCTTTGAAGACGTCTTCCTCCTCATCGAACGCATTGAAGCCATCCAGAGGATCGCTCATGTCAGAGGTGCCGGCATTGCTTTGCGGCCCAAGCTTGAGCCAACACATGGCTTGAGGATCAAAGACCATGCCGCCGACGACTTGCACACCCTTGGTAGCACTGATATTGGTGATGAGAGCCGGGCGAGGGGTCTGAACCTCCTTGTTCTGCGCCGCAATGTGTGCTGGTACTGATGCTGTGGACGGTGTCGATGCCGCGGCATCGAAGACGTTCAAGACATTCTCATTGCCTTCCCATCTGAAGGTGTCGGCATTGTAGAACATGCCATTGACCACTATGAAAGAGTCAGATAATTATCGATCGGCAAGTAAAGGGTTGGGACATACCTTTAGACTCTTTTCCTGCGTTGAGGTTGGAAATGAGATGTGGTTTCAGCTGAGGCGGCCGTTTGCCTGACTTCCTAGATCGAATAGAACCAAGAGGAAGTTGCGGTGGGGGTGTGGCTAGGTTTGCGCGTGAAGACATTTGCACATTACGTTGAGCAGTGACTTGAGCGAGAGGCCCGGTGGTAGGCGGTCGGTTAGCAAGCGAAGTCTCTCGCGCTCGGCGACTCGCGGCAGTATCGCGAGCAAAGTGAGGCGTATAGCCAGATTTGGCCGGCGAAGCGGGTGTAGAGGGTGTTGGCGTATTGGTCCGATCAGGCAACACGTTTTGGTACAGCTTGTTTCGCAAAGCAGCCTTGGGCCCACTGGTCAAAGGCTGCCTAAGGAAACGAGTCTCGTTCTCCCGAGATGTTGGGAGGTCGTCAAATGCATCAAGTTCATGCCCATCGCCAAACTGCTTGCGCGTCCTTGGCTTGCTGAGACGCTCCCATGTATCGGCAGCAACACGTGGTTTACCAGGACTGGGCGAGCGCACCGTTGACCTTGAATAGGCCCGTGAATTGGGCCGTAGATCAATGGAGTTATCAGAGTCATGTCGGCGGAAATGACGAAGAGTTCGTGGCTGAGATGAAGTTGATACACCTGCTGGGGTGAAAGTACTTCGTTTGCCGAATGGACTCTCTCCAATAGCTGTTGATCGTTGGCGTTCCACAGGAGTTCGTGGACGCAAAGCCGAGGGAGGTCGGTCAGCATCACCGCTAGACCCTGGCCGGCCACTTGAGTTTGGGCGCCCACTAGAGCCAGGTCGCGTTGAGCGCTGGAAAGGTTTTGTTGGTGGATTGAGGGCGCGGATGGCCGGCAGTGATCGTTTCTGCTTAAGAAGTTGCGCGCTTGTTGTTGTGGGTTCATTCCGTAAGGAGGTTGTCGAAGTTTTGGTGCCAATCTCGCGCCTTCTTGGTGTAGATGGCCCAAAAGATGATGTGGAGGAAGGTGTGGTAGGAGTAGGGATGCTAGTGACAGATGATGTTGCTGAATGCCCCAAGCGAGAGGCCGGACGCCGGACGCGTTGGACGATGGGGCCACCGCTCTCGGATACTGGTTCCAGGGAAGTCGAGTGAGAGCGCTCATGGCTTAAGCGTGGTATTCTAGTGTTTGCGGAAGTCTTGTTGGTGAAAGTGAGTGACACGGCTGTCTTGGGTCTTGCTGGACTAGCTGGACGGGTCTCCTTGACCTTGATGTTACGGTGCAAAGTGAGCTTGCCGGCGTCAAACGCCTCGCCGTCACCGATATCGAGGCCTTCGAGAAAGTCGGGCCTGTCCGCTTCAGCAGGTGGTGACTTCTTGGGTTCTGAGGTGGGCTCCATCCTTCTCTCAGGAGACTTGCTCGGCCTGCGTTGTTGCAGTCTCTCGCGGAAGTTCACTGGCCCAGAGGGAAGCACGAGGCCATCGAAAGTCTCATCTTCGCTCTCGGCTGTAAGAGTGCTAGAGACACTGGGGCTAAGTGCTGAAGCAGAAGAGCTTCTCTTGGACCTTCCATCACGCCACGTGCCGCCATAACGGGTGCCCAGACTCCCTTCACCCCAGTCAAGGTCGTCGGATTGTGACGACGGTGTCTTGGGGATATCTCGTCGTGTGGATAGCTTGAGCTTGCCGTCGGAAGGGAGCTCAAGATCGTTCTCGAAATCATCCTCAGTGGGTGCAACTGTCTTGGTGGTCTTTTCCACCTTTTGCGGCGTGGGAGGAGTGATGAACGAAACGGGCTGAACCAAGCGCTTCTTTTGAGGCTTGATAGTACCACCTCCATCACCAAAGAAGTCGTCGTCATCTTCATCGTCTTTGAACTTATCCAAATTGATGGCTGATGTGAGAGCACTTGTGGCGGATTGAGCCGAAGTCCGGCGGTCATCCTGGATAAGCACTGGGGGTTTCATCGTCTTTACCGGGCTGCCGTGAGTCGAAGAGCCAGCACTGACTTGGCGTAGGCTTTCAGGAAATTTGCCTTGGTCCTGAGTCTTGATCTGAAGACCTTGGCTCACATCCGGCAATTCCAGGTCATTCTCCCAGTCCTCCTGAATGATCTTGCGAATCTTGCGTCCTCCGAGGCGCTTGATCGTGCCACCCATGAGCGCTGATGACGGAACATTACTTGGTAAGGGAATTCCGGCGGTCTGTGCAGCAGCAATGGCGTCCATCGTTGACTCCTCGTCGTCGCCTGGAAGATGATATTGTTGCTCATCCTCTCCATTCCAAGACTCAAGTTCTGACCGTAAGGACAGATGCGATGATGTAGAGTCACGACGTGCAGAAGGTCCATTTGTGGCACTGGTAGCAGTCGACACTCTCCGGAAATCAAGATCGTCGCCATCGACCAGGAAGTCGTCATCGTCCCAGTTCTCGACATCATCCTCCGCGGGCTCTCTCGGTTTCAAGCGCAAAGTCTGCATTTTGCTTTCGTTTGTCGTGAATGTTAGTAAGTTTTGCGTTTGGTGTAGTGGCTCCAGCTTGTCGTGGAGCGTGGTGGTAGAGACAAGGCTCAATTGGTCTGGGTCATCGTTGAGTCGTGGATCCTCGTAGTTGCAACTGCATAGCCAATGTCGAGGCGTGTCCAGTTCTTCCGGTGATATTGAGTAATTGGCTGCGTTCAGATCCTTACTTCACCGGGCTCAAGGTCGTCGTCGAAATCGATTACAAGTGCTTAGCGATGTGAGAATAGGTCGAGGCAAGTCGCGCAAGCTAGGTGCGCTCGCAGAAAAGACGGCCTGTCGCAAGGATGTCGACGTTGAAAGTCGTACCTGCGCAAAGAAGGTGACGTTCCGAGCGCAAATCAGGGTTTGATCGAATAGTAGGGGAGGCGGTCTAGAAAAGTGGTCGGCATGGAAGGTTTTTGGTGCATGTGGAAGCTGAATGTAGATGGTTGGCGAGGTGGTGCGGAGTCCCGACGATGGAATGGAAAGGCTGGGGGTGGGTAAAAAGGGCTGCCAGTGAGAGCAGAGGTGGCTGGCAAGCGGTGCCGGGAATGTCTCACAGGGGGCGGGAGCAGCGTCACAGCGTGTTTCCAGGTGGTCAGACAGGGTCCGAGGACGCTGTGACCACCAAAGACTTGGCCAGCTGGAGTGGGTCGAGAGGGGATTGTATATCACGTGAGTGTATTTGCGGCTTACTATTCGTCAAATGGCATAGGTGAAGCGGGTCCAGCCTCAACGCGACAGATTCGCGTCACAGCCTGGGATCTGTCTGCTTTAGCTTCCAAGGCATCATTACTCGTACCTTGCCTGAAGAGACGTCAACAAAATCAGGTTTTTCGTCCATGTGGCAGTTCCTGCAGATCATATCGATGTCTAGGTATTAGCCTGCAATTTCAGTGCTATGTGCCTGATTTCAGGACAACCCTTCAAAGCGGATGATCGTCAGGGTCTCTAACGACTGCTGGACGCGTCTCTCCCAACACTAACTGGCACTAACAGCCACTGCAGCGAATGACCAGAGCACTCTGTTAACGCTACCAAACGCTAGCGAGGCACGCGTCGCCGTGAAGACAGTGCTGACCGTGCAGTTGCCTGGCCGCTATACTGTACATCGTACGTGCACGATGTTGTTCGTAACTCAAAGCAAACATCCCGATACGGGACGGATGCCTAATCTCGAGTCGGGTGGACTTCCAATCTGGCAAAGTATTTAAATCGTATTTTTGGCTGTCTTATTCGAGTTCCACATGCCACTTTAAGTCGTCCGGACTGTTGCCGTGGCCAAACCGGGCCTCCATTCCATTTCAACGGCCAAGGCCCACCCTGCCCTGCGCAACAATCTACGTGCATAGCTTCATACATTACCTCTTGGCCTACAGCAAGACTTGAGCGATCGACCAAGATCTAATCCAGATGCCGACGGATCTTGGATAATCTCCAGACTTGATCCACTACCGAGCATTCCACGACACTAACATCATCTTGTTAGCCGGAGCTTCACCAACAACTTTGGTGGTTGTTTCACTTTGACTCGTTCTCGGCATAATTCCAGCCTCCGGCCCTACCGAAATCAAAATGACGACCCCGTTCAAAGTACTCAAATTCTCGTGCAGTGATGCAAGCCAGGTGTTGGTTCAAGCAAGTTCTAAGGGCAATAAGCCTCTGGACCTGAAGCTTGTGGGCACTGAGGGCAGTGCAGCATATCGCGTAACATGTAAGGAAACAGGCATATATTGCGTCGTTGAGGCTAACCTCGATGTACTTCTAGTAAAGCAAGATCGCATAGCCTCGCTGAGGGTAAAGAATTGCCCCATAACAGAATCGGAATGGGAGGAGATACTCGAAGCTGTCTTTCAGCTTAGAGCGCCTCCGGATATTCAAGCTACGGCCGCCGTTGAGCCCGACACTTCAATCGCACTCACTATCCGCAAGATCATTCAGGGCACAACTGTGAGTCTATACGTCCCTGTACGCTTTTGAGGAAGTGTGCTGACAACCTTAGCACCGTCTTGGATCTATCACCTTAAACTACACAGAAAGTGAAGAAATCGGCCTCTTTGACTGGTGTGTTGCTGCAGTCGACACCTCGCTAGAGGGCACGAAAGCCTTGTCCGAAGTTGAGACACAAAAAGAAGCCCTGCAATTGGATGTAGAGGACTACAAACGTCAGCTTGACGAGCTGATACAGGCGAAGAATGAGGACGAGACTGTCCTCTTGCAGAAGTTCAGAGATTTGCTGAACGAGAAAAAGCTCAAGATACGCGAGCAACAAAAAATCATCGCTCAGGCGTCATTCGTGGAGGACGTCGCGGCGTCTCCTGAACATGAGGTCTCGCCACAACCTGTTCGGAAGCCTGCTGCTTCACGCGCGGGGAAGCGCAAAGCAGCTTCCAAAGATACCCAAGTTGCTGACATGACATCCGATGCCGAGGAGATGGATATTGACGAACCAATCAAGATCGAAGCGGAGGAAACTGATCCCGGGAATACTACCGATGGTACAGCATCTACCGCAGGCGGAGATGACAGTGAGAACGAGGAACCAGCATCTTCGAACGCGAAAACAGCAGCACCATCAACAACTCGGAAGGCGGACAAGCCACCGCCTCCGCGGAGTCTCCCTTTCAACCAGAAAAGGGCCGCTGCTAAGCCAGCTCCAAAAGCCTCCAGCGAGACTGACTCGGATGATGATGAGCTATGACTTCAGGGTCTAATGTATTGTTCAGCATTAACTGTCGACATCCAGCGCATCAATTTATCTGCGGTCATCTGCATCGAACTTGTTGTTCCAGAAAGCTCGATGATGCTTCTCCAAACCAGCCTTGGCAACATCCTGCACCTCTCTGGGTGTCAACTTGATCTTCGGAACCTTGTTAAGATACCGCTCCATGCGCAGCTCGTTTGCACTCGTGGTGATGGCCACCAAGCCCTGGTCGATGCACCACCTCAAGCCAATCTCGCCCTCTGAGACGGCATACTTATCAGCCAACTGCTTCCAAATCTCGTCCACTGGTCCGCCCTGGGCCCGGACGATTGGTGTCAGAGGTCCATAGCACGAGACGGCAATCTCGTGCTCGCGGTGGAAAGGGATCAGTTCTCCGTGTTGCAAGTACGGGTGGTACTCAATTTGATTGATGGCGGGCTTGATCTTTGCAGTCTTGAGAATAGTCTCGAGGTGATCCTGCAGGAAGTTGGATACGCCGATGGACTTGGCCTTGCCGGACTCCTTGATCGCCTCCATATCCGCCCATTTCTGCTGCAGCTCCTCTGGCGTGTCTGCGAAGTGTGGCGCATGGATGAGGTAGAGGTCAACGTAATCGAGTCCGAGCTTCTCCAGTGACTCATCCAAAGCCGCCTTGGTGTCCTTCTTTTGAGTACCGCTGACCTTTGTCACAATGTAAAACTGGTCGCGCGGCACCTTGGACTTCTTGATGGCGGCTCCGAGCTCCTTCTCGTTTCCGTACGCTGCAGAGTATTAGCCAACCATAACACAAAGCTGTCTGAAATCTGAACGTACTCTCCGCGCCATCGAGATGTCTGTAACCAACCTTGATGGCTGTCTCGACGGTCTTTACGAGCTCTTCATCGTATGCACCCTTGTTCGATCGGGCGGTGCCAAGGCCATACGCAAGCTACGTCATTATCACTATGAGTTATTGGAGTGACGCATTGCAGCTTTCTACATACCATTGGAATCTCATTTCCATCGTTGAGCTTCAAAAGTGGAAGGTATGGGACTTGCTTTGGGCTGTAGCCCGACGCGTCTGGCTTGAAGGCGGATGCGATTGAGTGCATGGTGGCTCTGGTGCTTTGCGTGGTCGTGCGGAAGCAGAAGTGATTCAAGCGACGCGAGCAAGAAATGAAAGATGAGTGCGAGATAGGATGGACCTTGAGCAGAAGCATGGGAAAGATGGGGAATTACAAATCGTCAATCCCCGCGGTTTATCTGTCGTGGCTACCCGCACTGTTAGCGAGGTCGCCATCGGGTATGGTGCATTCCGTCATTCCAGGTCCTACACGTGGAGCAGTCCATCAGGCCATTAATAGAGCCTCGAATAGGTGTAGTAGCAACGACCGGACCATTAGCTCAATGTTCAACATTACTTATTCTACATTGCAGACCAATCGAATTGCGAATCGCTTGTGCCTTGCCCGGTCCGAATCACTGATAGCTAGCAAGCCGGCCTCTATAATAATTGACCGAACGCGCGAGCAGCTAAAGCGGGGATGGGGAAACTTGTCTATGACGCTATGGTCCGACTTCGGGATGGCCCAAGTAGAAACACAGTCTCCGTGTTGAGAGGCGCTTCTAAGAAAAGAGTCTAGGGATATTGAGTTGGGAATTCAAACAGATTGCGATTTTATACTTCACTTACATGCAGGGTCGGCAAGATCCGCACAGGGGTTTGTTTCTAGCATATTAGCGCTTACTGACTGACCACGGTTCCGTTCCGTTGAGCATGTGGACTGCAGGACAACATGCTGACTGACAGTCCTTGGCGAATGGCATTGAACCCGTATTTCGAGAGCAATGCATGAGGTACATCATGCCCCATGAGCTTGCCGCCCAATCTGCTCCATCGACATCAAGCTCTGATGATGCCGATGAACCTGACGAATCGCCCATTTTCTATCTATTTATATCACTTACCAAGGTATACAGTGCTTTTATCTGCTTTTTCCAGAGGACAAGCACCATAGGTCTTGTCCTTATCTCACCCAGACGCATGTTTCACGTGGCCATGGTTTCCCGTTAATCAAGTATGGTGCCATTTGAGACTGGAGGCATGTGTATACAGGGTAGGCTCTGCGCTCGAGAAGGATTAAACGGAACAAGCATTACAAGCTTACAAAAATCACTAAACAAGCACTATTGTCTTTGAAATAATGACCTGAGTAGAATTTATGTCGAGTATGATATCGATCAATGTCCTCCGGGCGGAGTGAGTGTTGCGAGCGAGGTGATGACGGTTGTGAAATGTGGGACTCGGTTTGACGTCAAACACCGACCAGGTATCGCCACGGCTACGACGTACTGAGAAGGGCTAATGCTTATATTCTTTTCACCTTCATCTACAAATTTTCGACCGGACATGCTGAGTTCTTCATTTCTGCGAAGATCAGGCATGCCACTGCGAGCATCCATTATCAACATGTCAACCACCACACGATCGTTCAATCACGCACCAGCCCGTAGTGGCGCATCAGACGCAGGAGTCTCACTTGAGGACTTACCGAAGTCATGGCATTTCACAGAAACCTTGCCCAAGGATATACTATACCCTACCCCGGCGGCTTCTCACCAGACTCCAAGAGGCGAAATTCGTCCTCGTCAAGTTCGAGAAGCGATATTCACCTGGGTCCGTCCCGAGCAACAAAAGGACCCTGAGTTGCTGGCGGTAAGTCCGGCGGCACTGCGAGACATCGGTATCAAGGCCAGTGAAGCCACAACGGAGGACTTCAAGCAATTCGTGGCTGGCAATAAGCTATATGGTTGGGATGAGGAGGAACTGGAGGGAGGATATCCCTGGGCTCAGTGCTACGGTGGCTTCCAGTTCGGTCAATGGGCAGGTCAACTCGGAGATGGTCGAGCTATCTCGCTGTTCGAATCCAAGAACCCAGAGACTGGCAAGCAGTACGAGTTGCAGCTCAAAGGCGCTGGAATGACGCCATACTCCCGCTTCGCTGACGGCAAAGCGGTGTTGCGCTCAAGCATCCGTGAATTTGTGGTTTCAGAGGCGTTGAATGCGCTCGGCATTCCTACGACTCGAGCGCTTTCCTTGACACTGCTCCCTCACTCGAAAGTGGTGAGGGAAAGAGTTGAGCCCGGCGCTATCGTCCTTCGCTTTGCAGAATCGTGGCTGCGACTTGGAAGCTTTGATATCCTCCGAGCGAGGGGAGATGCGAAATTGCTGAGAAAACTCACATCCTATGTTGCGGAGGATGTGTTCGGTGGCTGGGACAAGCTACCAGCTAGGTTGGAGGACCCGAGTGAGCCAACGAAGTGTCCACCTCCGGGGCGGGGGATCGACAGCTCTACCATAGAAGGACCGGATGATGCCGCGGAGAATAGATACACAAGACTCTACCGAGAGATCGTCCGGAGGAACGCTACGACAGTGGCGAAGTGGCAGGCATATGGCTTCATGAACGGAGTACTGGTAAGTTGCCCCCGGACTCATCTGACCGACTAATGCTGATCCTGCTCAGAACACCGACAACACTTCGGTATTTGGCCTTTCCATCGACTACGGCCCATTCGCTTTCATGGACAACTTTGATCCATCCTATACGCCCAATCATGACGACCACATGCTGCGCTATAGCTACAAGAACCAGCCAACCATCATCTGGTGGAATCTCGTGCGTTTAGGTGAAGCACTAGGTGAAGTGATGGGTATGGGTGCCGATGTTGACGATCCGACATACCTCGCGGAAGGCATCAAAGAAGACAACGCCGACCCCATTGTCAAGCGCGCCGAGAAACTCATCACACAAGTTGGCGAGGAGTACAAGGCGACATTCCTTACGGAGTACAAGCGCTTGATGACAGCTCGGTTAGGCCTCAAGAACTTCAAGGAGGCCGACTTTGAGGAGCTCTTCAGCGACTGTCTAGACTCAATGGAGAAGCTTGAGCTTGACTTCCATCATTTCTTCAGACGCCTAAGCAACCTACGTGTTAGCGACGTTGCCACAGTCGAGGCAAGGCAGGATAAGGCTGCGCTTTTCTTCCATAAAGAGGGCCCGCCGAGGACTTCAACCGACAAGGACGCGAGAGACTTGCTGGCCAAGTGGCTGGAGAAGTGGCGTGTTCGTGTCCTTGAGGATTGGAACGATGGCAATGAAGCTATTTCGGATGAGAAGGAGCAGGAGCGCATCACAGCAATGAAGCGAGTCAACCCCAATTTCGTCCCACGAAGCTGGATTCTCGATGAACTCATTCGCAGAGTGGAAAGAGAAGGCGAACGAGACGTGCTTGATCGTGTCATGCAAATGGCATTGAACCCTTTCGAGGATCGTTGGACTGGAGAAGACTGGAAGGGTGATCCAGAAGAAGAGGACCGATGGACTGATGATCCTCCCAAGTTCGAGCGTGCGATGCAGTGTAGTTGCAGCTCGTAAAACCAAAAGGCCAGAGCACAAGACGCAAGAAATACGTAGGATACATAAGTTACAGCAAGCATCATGTCTAGGCAGAGAATGTCACGACCGGCGGTAAGAGGCAATCCTCATTGAAAGATCTCGAATGCTTCCATAATCGGCGTGAATATAATCAATCTAGAGCACAAGATAGAGGAAGACTCGACCGAAGCAAGCGAGGCGGTAAAGCCTCGTTGCCCAAGCTCACCTACAATAAAATGTGCCCGTGTACAATTTTGTTGAAGAAAAGAAGAAGAAGAAAGAGAAGCAGAAAAATGTCACCCGCTGTGGATGTAGTGGTCGCAGCGCCAGCCGAGAATTACCGGCCTGAGGCACAAAACAGCAAGCCCACACCCAGCTTGGGCCAATCACCGCCCGCGTAATCAGACAGCCCACTGGCACCTCCAAAACCCGGTGCAGCGACGCAAAGGCGAGGTCCTTTTCGAGACGTCAACGATCTCCCACAGCCGACGCACCGACGTTCACCCTCCTCCCCCGCTTCCTCTCCCCTCTGCAAATCGTCGAATCTACGTCTCCGTCAGGACGATACGATGCTTCGACAATCTCTGGCTCGGTCGGCTTGGCGGACCGGCAGGCGGGCTGCCCATGTCTCGCGTACCTTCGCGACGACTCAGCAGCGCCAGGCCGAGGTCGAATTAACAATTGGTGAGGAACAATGCTACAATTGGTTTTGTGATGGCTTTACTGACGGATTAAACAGATGGAAAGAAGGTCTCGGTCGAAGGTACGCCGGTCATGATTGGATAATCGACCCGGACAAGATATTGACAATATTACAGCTGGCTCTGCCCTTATTCAGGCTTGCGAGAAGGCAGGCGTCACAGTCCCCAGGTATGATCTATGCATTGTGTCAATTTCTCTGGACATACACTGACAACGAATTACAGATATTGCTACCACGAGTACGAGCCGAGACGATGCCGAATTATGCCGTGACACTCGCTGACAAACAATTCAGGAAGCTCATGATTGCCGGTAACTGCCGTATGTGCCTCGTCGAAGTCGAGAAGGCCCCCAAGCCCGTTGCATCATGTGCCTGGCCTGTCCAGCCCGGCATGGTCGTCAAGACCAACTCTCCCCTGACCCACAAGGCCCGCGAGGGTGTTATGGAATTCCTCCTCGCGAACCACCCCTCGACTGCCCAGTCTGCGACCAAGGAGGCGAGTGTGATCTCCAGGACCAATCGATGCGATACGGCGGCGACCGAGGTCGATTCCACGAGGTCGGCGGCAAGCGTGCCGTTGAGGACAAGAACATCGGCCCATTGATCAAGACTTCCATGAACCGCTGCATTCACTGCACTCGTTGCGTCCGATTCGCCAATGATATCGCCGGTGCCCCCGAGATGGGCTCCTTCGGTCGCGGCAACGACATCCAAATCGGTACTTACCTCGAGCAGAACCTCGACTCCGAGCTTTCCGGCAACGTTATCGACCTGTGCCCCGTTGGTGCCCTCACCTCTAAGCCCTACGCTTTCCGTGCTCGTCCCTGGGAGCTGAAGCACTCCGAGTCCATTGACGTTCTTGACGGCCTGGGCTCCAACATCCGTGTCGACTCCCGTGGCCTCGAGGTCATGCGCATTCTCCCCGCCTTAACGATGACGTGAACGAGGAATGGATCAACGACAAGTCTCGCTTCGCTTGTGATGGCCTGAAGACCCAGCGTCTGACCATGCCCCTGGTTCGCCGGGATGGCAAGTTCGAGCCTGTCGACTGGGAGGAGGCCCTTGCTGAGGTTGGTCGTGCTTATCAGCTCAAGGCCCCTCAGGGCAACGAGTTCAAGGTCATCTCCGGTGCTCTCACCGAGGTCGAATCGCTGGTCGTCGCCAAAGATCTGGCCAACAAGCTCGGCTCCGACAACCTCGCTCTTGATACCCCTACCGGAAGCCAGCCCATTGCCCACGGTGTCGATGTTCGTTCTAACTACCTCTTCAACTCCAGGATTTGGGGCATCGAAGAAGCCGATGCTATCCTGATCGTTGGCAGCAACCCTCGCCACGAAGCTGCTGTCCTGAACGCCCGTATTCGCAAGCAATGGCTCCGATCCGACCTTGAGATTGGTGTTGTTGGCGAGTCATGGGATTCCACATTCGACTTCGAGCACCTCGGAACAGATCACGCTGCCCTCAAGAAGGCTCTTGCTGGTCCCTTCGGCAAGAAGCTTCAGGCTGCTAAGAAGCCCATGATCATCGTTGGATCTGGTGTCACCGACCACGCTGACGCCAAGGCCTTCTACGAGACCGTTGGTGCATTCGTTGAGAAGAACGCCGCCACCTTCACCACCCCTGAGTGGGATGGCTACAACGTCCTTCAGCGTGAGGCCTCAAGAGCTGGTGCTTTCGAGGTTGGCTTCACCACACCCTCACAGACTGTTGCCGAGACCAAGCCCAAGTTCGTCTGGCTCCTTGGAGCTGATGAGTTCAACGAGGCCGATATTCCCAAGGATGCCTACGTCGTCTACCAAGGTCACCACGGTGACCGTGGTGCCCAGATTGCCGACATCGTCCTTCCTGGTGCCGCCTACACTGAGAAGGCCGGTACCTACATCAACACTGAGGGTCGTGTTCAGATGACCCGCGCCGCTACCTCTCTTCCCGGCGCTGCCCGCACTGACTGGAAGATCCTTCGTGCAGCTGGCGAGTTCCTCGGCGTCTCGCTGCCCTACGATGATGTTGCCGCTGTTCGTGATCGCATGGTGGAGATCAGCCCTGCGCTGGCCGCCTATGATGTTGTTGAGCCCGTGGCTTTGCGCCAGTTGAGCAAGGTTCAGCTTGTGGACCAGAACAAGGGATCAAAGAGTAGCGGTCAGCCGCTCAAGAAGGTTATTGAGAACTTCTACTTCACAGACGTTATCTCCAGAAGGCAAGCTATTCCACCCTCGAAGTTCCTTGATTCACAGCACGTACTAATATTTCTCCAGCTCACCGACAATGGCACGCTGCTCGGCAGCAAAGGCTACTGGTGACCCACGAACAAATCTCATGGCCCCCGGTATTGAGGAGGACAGGCCAATGGGACAGATTGAGTACGGTGCATAAGCGGAAGTCCGGGAAAGAGGGGCTGTACAACAGTTAGAGACAACAGCTGTGCTTTAGAGTTTGCGTGCGATGGAGTGTATATATAGCACGTGTTTTCAGCGGACGAGCAGAGAGAAGGGGCGGAAGAAGAGAAAGAAGTCAATAACCTCCAAGCGCAATGTTGCTTTTGTTCTATGGGACCCTAGCTGTGCATTTCCTCGCGAATTCTTCGCCTAAACTGTCTTTCCTGACTCCACAGCCGATCACGAAGCAACTCGAGAACAACAGAACTCTGTGCATAGGAGCAGCTCTTCCGCGGCTAGGCCCAACGGACGCCCTTCTTGGGTCGGGATCCCGATTGGGCTGACGACGAGGACCTCGTAGCTTGGCTAGGCGATCTGATGATACCTGTCGTATTCTGCCCAACGTTCATGTCCTGCTTATTAGTGATCTTCACCCGTTTCCCAACTGGCTGCTTTGCAGCAGAGAGTGGTCGAGAGGGTAGGCCAGCAGGGTTCTAAGCAGCCTCCCGATCCTTTGCGTCCCTCCATGCTGTATGCAGCTTCTGGCTTGTCTGATTGACATGCTGCTGGTAGAAACTATATTCTCGAGTGGCCTGCTCAAGTTGTCGCATAGCTGGGTTGTGTATATTATCAGGGTTGGGGTTTGGGATGTGCTCTTGCTTGATGTTATAATCCCTCCCGGCTTCGTGAGGAGCTTCAAGGTTCGCGATGAGTCTGACGCGATCTTGATCGGATGATCCCTGCTTCAGTGGCGTAGTACCAGGTGCTGGACCTGCCAGTGAGGCCTCAAGGGTTTGGCGATGGGCCTCGCGACGATGATACTTGATGATATTGGCCCTCACGGCATCAGAATGACGGTCATGGCGTTCAATGGCTGTGCGAATGCGCGCAGTCGTGGCCGATGGTACAGCAGGTAGAGGTTCCGTGAAATCTTCCGTAATCGGTACGAAGATAGCAGGACTGATAGTTTTGAGTTTTGGAAGTGATTCCAATGTCTTCGCTATGCTGCCGCTATCCGGAGATTTCGGTGATGGCGGTGCCAAATCCGGTGCCATCCTGACGTCTTACGTCTTAATTCGAGGCCTCAATGGATATTTTCTCTTTTATCACAGCGTATTGTTGCATTTGATCTCAGGCGCGATCTTCGTGGGATGTCGGCTGGTCGTGTCCGTTGAAGTATGAAAGCGAGGTCACGGGATTGTGTTGGAGGAACGTTGGTTTTCGGGGCGGAAGGTTTCTGGGATAACAGTGAATCGGCAATGAGCAGCTACTGAGGTGCCTAGAAATAGCACTCCGAGCACGACTGAACCCGAAGTACAAAAACTAAAAAATGTATTCTTTGAGATAAGATTTCGTTGAAATGCTCGCTTGCGCCTTGGTGTCTATCTTACAGCGCACTGTACATCCCCTACCCAGCTCGCTCTTGACGGGCACGTCCTTCAGTCCCTATATACAGCCCCATTCAATAATTCAAAGCAACATTCAAAACTCCTGGCAATACTCGACGTGGTGGACAGTGCGCGTTTCCAGCATTGCACGTTTACTGCGGTATCGCTCGCGGGCCTTGCTCAACAATAGGGCCTCTAAGGTCGGCGAACCGTCTCGCCAGCTCCTGTTGCCGCTTTCGGTTGCGTCATGTCTCGTGAAACTGTGAAGCTGCGAAGCTGTATGCTCTTCCAAGTTGCCTGCTCTTCAAAGTTGCCCCTTGATGCGCAACATTCATCCATCATGATCGTGACGGTAGCACCTTTCTCACGTATTCACGCATGAGCTTCAGCCCTGCGCGAACGAGGTCTTCCAGACGCCGGTCCTTCCTCCTCCGCATCCATAAAAGCACAAATACCAGCAACATGGCGTCTGCCATGAGGTGCTTCAGTACCAGTAATGCGATGCGGCCGAACCAGGCTGCCCAGCTCTTCTCTACGCGAGATCTCCACTCGCGACCAGATGATATCTGCTCTCGTAATGCTGCGACCTCAGCTGACAGACTTGTGATTGCGCGCTCGACCTTCCGCTGCCACCGACTGCTGCTAACGGCATCGTTTCTCCTGGTGATTGCATTATCGGCGTCGTCTTCATCGTCCTCGTCGATCTCCATCTGTCGCTGTGACCGAAGCTCGGCTTCATCTTGTTCTGACATGGGACTGAGAACCTTCATGGGTCCCTCGGCGCCACTGGTAGGTTGCTGAAAACGTCGCGATGGTGGGCTGTTCTGTGGTGATGATGCGCTCGAGGATGGGGAGTTGTTGCGGATTTGATTCCAGACGAATTCGAGCTCCGAGACAAGTTCTTCGGCGTCACTGTTCCTCAAGACCGCGTTAGCATATCTGAAGTCGCAACACACATCGGGACTTCCCATCCCGGTTGCACTAACGGGGTTGTGGCATATCGATGCATAGTATCAATCAGAGCCTCGATGTAACGCTTCTTCGCCTCGGTGCGTGTCAGGCCCTTCTGAGAATTCCAAGCATCCCACTTGTCGCGTTCACGCTGGATCTCCTCGCTTGTCAAGGTGCCCGAAGACGAGGCAGCCGAGGGTCTGGCCATGACGCCGTCGACGTCTCCCTCCATAGCTTGCTTGTAGAGGCCATATAGTCGGAGGCGATCGGACGGAGGAGGTCGTGAAGCGCCAGTTTTCGGGATTTTCTTAACGGTGTTGAGAGCGTGGACAAAGACTCGATCTAGAGGATTGGCGTGAGACATTGCTACTTATATGTGAGAGGCATGTATTGCGTTGAATTGCGTACCTACCGAGTCCGCCATGGTTGGACAGACTTGGTGAAGGCGTCAGGCGCCCTCAGAGATAAGGAGAGAGGCAGTCCCAGGAGGGAGGCGAGGCGGAGAGGATTGGAGGGAGGACTGCAGATGTCTCGGTTCGTCGTCAGAAATTGGTGCTGATGGAGGGTTCAGCAAGGGCAGTAGTCGATGTAAGGGTCGCAGATGGTGGCGGTAGTATTGGATGATGGTGGTAACCCCCACTACTTTGTAGCAGTAACGGCCGGACGCGGGTGAGGCGAGCCGAGGCGCAAGCAAGTATGCAACCGAGCGATGCTCTAGCACGAGGGGTCGCGTGTCCACGACCTTGAAAGACCTTTGTGGCACAAGAACACAAATGGCGACTGGCAGTTCAGAATACGGGACAATTATTGCAATGCAAGTGATGACGCATGAACCTGGGAGATGATGGACGTTGCGGACCTTTAGTCGGAACGGCGCCGGCTCCTCGTGGCGCCTTGTGCCTCGGCGAAGAGTGGCTGCCTTTGGTACGACCACACGCGACAGCATTTCTCGAGATAGATGTGCATTATAGTTCCTGTCTTTGGCCACAAGTTGCACTACAGGCTACGAACTAAAACTGCTGTATTATTTTAGCACAAACCATACCAGCGATGCCTGCGTTGCCAGCTCTGTACACTACATAGCATTTATGCGATCATGACAGTGAAATGCTTCGCTATACAAGGCCAACTCTATCTGCACTTCCAAAGTTCACATGATCTTGCATCTCTGATCAAATGATGATGTGCTAAACTAACCTAGCTCTAGCCGTTGAGTAACCCTTTTATCACTCTGTCAAAGCCTCTTGTTACATCCTCGTATCCGGTGCCCCGTGAGAGGACTACTATCAAGCAGCGAAATAACGTCACTGTCCCATCGTAGAAACATCGTCTCTGATATGTGAATCGTGCATTGCCGGGCCCCGTCCTTACGGGTCCGCATTGGCTTCAGCTCTGGCTTTGAGGAATGCCTGCTTTTTATCGCTGAGCCTCTTGATAGCCTGAGTGTTCTTCAATGCGGCTTCTGCCGCCTTCGTCCCGGACTCGGACTTTTTCAGGGCATGTCCAACACCAAGTAATTCATCTCTCGTGCCCCATCCTGTGTAGTAGACTCCAACTGCGAAGAGATTGTGTCCCATGTTGTTTGTTTTGGACTTGCCAGGCATGTCTTTGTAGTTGATGTTCACGCCTGGGCATGCGATGGCCTGCATTAGCAACACCTTCGGGTTGAGCTTCGGTGTGTCGGAGGGCGTTGACATTGAGTCTCCGTCCTGCTCTGATGGCCTCCCAGACGCAGTTGCCGCGTCACTCCCGCTTGCATGTTTGCTAATCTCGCCTTGGAGCTCTCGAGCCCAGAGCTTTCTGAGCCAGTCTGCCACGATACTCGCGCCGTTCTCCTTGTCGGATTCCAAGATGGCCCCGACGTAGGCTTCGAAACAATCGCCATGAACCTTCTCGAGTGGCCTTAGTGGGTCCTTCGACCTCTTCTTCGCCCTTTCTCTTGGCGCTTGTGACTCAGTGATCTCATGTGGCAGCTTCAGACGCGTCTGCAAGCCATATGCGCGCAAGAATGACCCCAGGGTTCTGTTGCAAACCAAAGATTCTCTCAGTTGTGACAGACGACCAGTCTTGAAAGTGCCGCGAAAAGTGTTGTATATCAGCTGAGTCGATATAGCCTGTATCCACGCATCACCGAGCCACTCAAGGTCCTCGTAGTTGTCGGTGTTGTTGAGGCTGATGTGCGTGAAGGCTGCCTGCTCTAGCTTGGGGTTGGCAGGGACTGGTAGTGGAGGGAGGTCCGTCGAAATGTCTGAAGGTTTCCAAGCTGACAAGTGAATGATGCCAGGAGTGATAGATACGGAGTCCAACTGCTGGCGTTTCGGGTCCGGTTCCTCTCCTTCGTCGTTCGGCCTCTTGGTGGCCATGGCTGTTGTGCAACTGGTTGACGAGGCTGCCGTTAACAACTACCACTTCTGAGCCAAACAATCGCGACAAGAGTACGCCCAGCCCAGCTCAGCCCAGGTGAAATGTCCTCGCAGACTAGACAGGTTGAAGAGCTCAATAATATCACATCAGCTTTTGTGAAAATGGCGTCGCAGATGAGTACTGTTGGGCAGAGAGCTTGAGAGTTTGAAGTATGGTCGAGTTGAAAGTTTTGAGGTGTACGCCAGATGCAAGACGTCCATGGCAGCTTGTACTCCCTACAGTGACGCCGTCGAAAGCAACCACAACAACGACCTGAGAACGTTCGGAAATATTGGAAGAACCATAATCTAATTTTACCTCACGGATCGTGCCTACTTATTACCCTTACGACAATACGTGTCTAAGCGCGTGGTGGGCAGCCTCCCGCAGCTGGAGTTAATGGACCCGACTCAAGGCTCAAATCAGATCGATAACAAGAAAATAAATCGCTCGTGGTCACTACCAGAGCCTGATGCCATGTTTCATAGGTGAATCTAGCAAATACTCCAATCAGTTAATGGTCGGATCTCAATGAGCTGCCACAGACGAATGCCATACTCTGCGCCCCACATTCTACCTGAATCACCAATCACATGGCCCGTAGGGGCTCGAAACTGGACTACCAAAAAGATTGACGACACCTCCTACCAGCGTCCTGCTTCCTCAGAATCCTGACCAACAGACATGACAAGATGAGTATCCCACGATCACGGCTCGTCGACCTCATGAAGGTATGGACTCTCATTACTGCCCTGACTGCTCGATATCAGACCGACTGACTTTCAACTCCCAGGCGCAATGCCAGGTCTTCGCGACGACATTCAACCCCAAAGGTGTCCGCCTGGGAACTAAGATCCTTCGCCAGCGTCTCAAGGGTCCGTCCCTCGCAGCATACTATCCGAGGAAAACTGCTACGATCACCGACGTAAAACGTGCATTTGGTCCTCACCTGACGACGTGGGATGATGCCGAGGAGGATCGCTTGGACTACGTGGAGGAGTACGAGATACCCAGTCTTTCATCCGCAATGGAGCCAGTACTAATTTCTCTGTCACAGACTGAAAGCGCGTGGAAAGAGCGCACCCAAGAAGAAATCTGGTCCTCCGGGTAAGTTCAAGGGGACACCCATGACGAGAATCATGGCTGACAACAGACAACAGATCCGAAGGCGAAGAAGCGTTAATCGACGAACGGAGGCCGGCGATAACACAAGGAGGAGACAGGCCCAGGACAAGGGCAATATCGAACCAGCGGGAGAACAGCCAGACTCGACGCTGCTTGTATTTGCACCACGTATCTACCGAAACATGTGCTGCTTTGTACAATCATGTATACCGTAGACATCAACGAATCATATTTTCAGACACGAACGGCGGCGCGCTGAGCCTCGAGGCTCTACTCTTTTTCGTGACTTATGCTCAGCCTGGCGATCGATGGCCAAGTGGCTGGAGGCTAGAGAAAGACCGATGCAGCAGATCTGGTTTGCGGGTCCTGTGGCTGATTGCGTTGGTGGAATTGGGGGAGCTATTTGACGAAGGGATCGTCAGGCAGCTGATATGGCCGGCTGTGAGTAAAGCGAGCCCCACGCCGCGTTTGTGGGACACCGCACCTTCTGACAGTTTCATTAACCGACGGCCAAAGGACTTGCCAGTGCACTGCTCATTCGAGAGCACTGCTCAGGCCTGGCGCAGCCGATTTCGGCTCTCGTTTGAGGGAAATGTACCGGTCTGGGAGGCAAGTAGAGCTTGTAAAGCCAGGCAAGAACACCCTCCCGGATAACCTTGAAGAGCCGACTCCTTCACCGAGCTGCCGGAACGTGTCGAATTTGCAGTCCCTCGATGTTGCACTGACATCTTACGACGGGCAACAGAAGCCTACCTATCTTACAGCTGTAGAGGCTGTTACTAGCAGTATCGTGTCCTCGCCTAAATCACCCGCGCAAAGGCCTCGCGGTTCCTGCCACCTGCCACCTGCACAGCGCCTGCTGCATCGAGCTCGCAAATTTTGCATAGCCGCCTGCAGGTGCACCTTCCCCGGAGCTATCTGCCTTTGCCCGGAACACGCAGCGCCCAATCTCTGCCGATCTGGCGATTTCCTACCCCTTCCTCCAAGAGCTCGCACCTCAGCATTGCCTTCATCTCCGCTGGGCCCCTCCTTCTGAGTCCTGCCATTCTCCGGACACCAACACTCTTCTTCTTGTTTTCTTTCACTCCTTTCTGTTTCTTCTCTTCCCACTTGTTCCTCTTCCAGCCTTTGGACCAGATCCGGCACCACTCTCTTCGATCTGATAGATTCCCTTTGGCGTGGAATCTCGACCATTTTATCTGTTGCCTTGATCATCACAATCTACAGTTTCAGCTCCTCGTTTCCCTGCTGCATGAAGCCACAATCCTTCTTCCTGAACTTTCTTGTCCAGGCATTTCAATATGCCTGCTTCCGAAGCAGCAAGGCCAGGCTCGCAGAAACCTGCTTCGGACCCTACCGAGAAGATTCCTGACACAATGAAGCAGGAGGATGTGAAGTTTGCTGAGAACATTGGTCCAGGAATGGAGCCAAACTGTTATCGGCCTCTTGCCAAACAAGGCTCTGAAACTTCCCAGGCTGCATACACGCAGGCTGATCTTCGTGGCCTTCTCGAAAAAGTCACCTTGAACCCCGAACAGGCTGAGTCTGGATGCTTCAAACGATACGATCCAACAACGCAAGCCGGTCAGGCAAGTGCTGTGTCGGTACTCTCAACTTCTAAATTGGCGAACCAAGCTGTTCCAAAGGTAACCTGTGCCGCACCTCATATATTTGTGTGGCCTCACTGACTTGCCCTTCTAGTTTTCCTCAAATCCCGATCAGGCAATGGCCAAGTCAGATCCTCAGGCGATGACCAAGCTCTTGGCCAAATTAAGCGAACAGCAAGCTGTTCTTCGTCAGCAGAACGATGCTCTGCAGGTGCCTGACGATACAACTACGTTCAATCGAGCTCTGGATCACGGCTCATCAAGCAACTCGTTGCCTGTTACTCCGGCCACCGAGTCATTCCAGGCTACCGCGCCCACAACTCGTCCAGCAAGTGCCACTTTCCCCGAGGATCAAGACCAGGACCAGGTCAACGCGTTGCGGCTACAACTAGCTCAGGCCCAGGAAAAGATCAGCAAACTCGCAGAAATTGCAAGTTCCTGTGCAGGATCTGCAGACATGAAGCCTAAGGATCTTCGTCATGGACCACAACTATCTAGCTTCTCGCGAGAAAGCGCCTGGAACCCAATTTCGGATACCAATTCAGATACGAGCGATCCGGGTCCTGTCCATAGCTTCGGAAGATCCCGTGGTATCTGGAACGACTTCAGAAACCATTCTGCGGTCAATCTGGCTCTTCCCCCAAGGAGCTTCGCTGAGGAATCTCACATGAATGGATGGCCTCGCTCAGGCACATCCACGTTCTCGTCTGGCTCTACCATGCCCATGTCAGAGCAGCAAAACGGCTTGGCCCGCATAGACAACTATCGAGGAGGACGCCTCACCCCAGACTCAGACTTCCTGATGCGTAGATCTGGCTTACGCAACACGACCAGGTATGACGGTCGTGATAGCGGGCCCGCAGGATTCGTCCCGAGCTACACGGGTGAATTTCCTGAACAGGCTGTTCATTACGATCCTCTTGCAGGACCGCGAGGTTCCAACGGCCAAATAACGCCAGCCTCAGGCTACGGCTCCACGACGATGAACCTCTATGGCGGAGGTCCACCAGGCCCAGTCAATTCACTGTCACCCCATGCATCCGAGTTCACGTCGAGTGCTGGATGGAGAGGCGAGGAAAGTTTTCAAGCATGCGAGCCTGGTAAAGGACGTTCTGCTAACAAATCACAGATGCTTCCGGTCGATGGTGGCCCAACATATCTCCCTCCGACTGAGCCGCTCAACTACCGTCGCCTTCTTGACCGCAACGTCAATTGCAACTGGAAGTACATTGTCGACAAGATTGTTTGCAACAATGATCAACAGGCATCTATCTTTCTGCAGCAGAAGCTCAAGGTTGGAACTCCGGAACAAAAGTACGAGATTGTCGAGGCTATCGTGGCCCAGGCATATCCCTTGATGGTGAACAGGTTCGGTAATTTCCTCGTTCAACGCTGTTTCGAACACGGCACGCCTGAGCAGGTGATCAAGATTGCCGAAGCCATCCGTGGCCACACCCTCAACCTGTCCATGGACCCATTCGGCTGCCACGTGGTCCAGAAAGCCTTTGACTCTGTCCCAGAGGACTACAAGGCAGTCATGGTCAATGAGTTACTCCGGCGGATTCCTGAGACGGTCATCCACCGTTACGCATGTCACGTCTGGCAGAAGCTGTTCGAGCTCCGCTGGACGGAGTCTCCACCGCAGATTATGAAGTATGTGAATGAGTCTCTCCAAGGCATGTGGCATGAGGTGGCACTCGGTGAGACGGGAAGCTTGGTCGTCCAAAATATCTTCGAGAACTGCCTTGAAGATGACAAGGTTCGTTCCATTTCCGCGTTCTGCCTTGAGAGCAACAGCTAACCTTGTTGACAGCGCCCCTGCATCGAGGAAGTGCTCGCCAACATCGACATCGTCGCTCACGGGCAATTCGGCAATTGGTGTATCCAGCATATCTGTGAGCATGGTGGGCCGCCGGACCGTAGCCGGGCCATTGATCATGTGATTCGATACGCTGCCGAGTACAGCACCGATCAATTCGCTTCCAAAGTGGTGGAGAAGTGTCTCAAGATTGGGGGCAGTGATTTCTTGGGCAGGTACCTGGATCGTGTTTGTGAAGGTCGACGAGATCGAACTCGAATCCCACTCATTGACATTGCCAGCGATCAATATGGCAACTACCTGATCCAATGGATTCTCAACAACGCTACTCCGCAGCACCGAGAGACTGTCGCTGCCCACATCCGAAAGCACATGGTGTCTCTCAGAGGCTCCAAGTTTGGATCCCGCGTCGGAATGCTCTGCACCAACCATGCCGTGACCACTCGACCTGGTCCGGGAGTCGGCCCTGGCATTGGGGGACGCATGGCGCCGGGACCGCGCTACGGCGGCAGCTATCGCTGAGGGTTACCGCCTGTCTCAATGGTTCGATGGCTCTGGCAATCATCTGTTATGAAGCCTCGAAAGTTTTCTCGTATATGCCACCACACCTTATCTGCATCAGCAGGATTGAGATCCCGTTGCTCTCCTTCGAACCTGGCCAATTATCGGATTGAAGAATATGTGGACTTTTCTTAGCAACATCTTCGATCACCAAAGTAATCTACAGATCGCAGGTCATCCTACGCTCGGCAGGCTACTGTCTGCTAGAGTGCATTGGACTATTCATGGTTATGGTTTTTGCAATACGAGAGGATAGGGGCAGCAAATATCGACGGGAAGGCAGCACTCACGAGGCATCGTTCCCGACCCTTCGCGGTACAAGGCTGGGCTCTGAGCTCATCGACAGCCATCTCTTGCAATCAACAAAAGTTTGGTGCTTTGAGGTCATGTGTGCGGACTGAAACTGCCGACGAAAACAAGAGCGTTGACGAACAACATACTTGCCGTTTAACATCATTTGTATTGACCTTCAGTCTCTCCGGTTCGGAAACGCGGATGCTGCAGGAGGAGCTCGGCTCAAGATAATATGGAAAGCAAGAAATAGATTTACTCCATGAAAAAGACAACATTTGCTCATCCCAGAGTGACGCTAGTACATGTGATATCGATGGACGAAATCTCGAGTACTGTGCCATTTGCAGCATTGGCAAACCACGTTCATCAAACCAGGAGTGGCCACGATAATGCCGTATCAATATCAATTACGTGCTGCAGACGGCGCAGAAACTTCCACTGGCGGGAAATCGGCATCAAGAGTAGATCCAAAATTCAGCTCTGGAGCCTCAATGGGAGTGACCTTCTCCCACGGCTTTCTTGGGGCAGCGCGTCCGCTGACAGGTTTTGTGCTCTATCAGCATTGTCAGATAATCATGGGGCCAAATCGTTTGCTATTTAAGGGCTTGCTTACTGGTTGCCGTGCGATTGTGTTTGGAATCTCTCGAACTCCTGGAACAGGCTTGCCTTCTTGCAACAACTTTATCATCTCGGCAAATGCCATCGGGTATGACGGTTCACCGGCGCCAGCCGGCCCCGACGCAGTTTCAGCAGCTTGGACAGTCTTGTCTATGAAAAGAGGTGCCTTTGGTGCTGCTTCTTGCCATGAGAGGGTAGAGGCAGAGGATGCTGCTGGGCGATGTTCTTCTGGAAGGACGTCTGGAGAGCTGTGATCTGGATGGCTGTCCAGCCAGGCTTTGTAGGCGGAGAAGTCTATGGATGTTCCTATACGTTGAGCGTAATAGAATATGCGAGCATGGGTGGCCATGTCCGTAGGTGAACCTTGTGATGTACCCGGGGATCCGAGGATAGCATTGAGGCCGGACTACGTGAAGAGTTAGTATGGGCGTCCGTTGTGTTTGGTGACAGAGTAATACCATGAACATTGGGTCCTTCTTCCACGGATAAGAATCAAAGGCCCTGAAAACGGCATCTTCATCTTGAAGCGAACGAATGCGGTTTGCCCCAGGCAGAGGTTGTTGCTGGGCTGGCTCCATGATGACCGAGATGATGAGGAACTACTTCACTGAAGCTCCGTTGATCATGTTACTCTGTCGTATAAAACTTGGGCCTCAGGAACGCTGCATGTGTGTGATTATAGTATTTCCGTATGGTCAAGTAAGTTGAAACGCAATTGAGGATGCGAGGCTGTGGGATGATTCGGAAGTGAGAGACACTTGGTGAGTGACTGTTTGATGAAGCTTGAATGTGGGGAGCTGCCTCGGTAGATGCACCTCAGCACGTGTACATAATCATCTGCCTTCTCGACTTTGAAGTGAACTCAAACGATGTGAAGAGCAGCCGGAAATGCCTTCAAATCATTGTTTGTAACTTTCATTCCAGAAAACGAAATGACATATTCGGTTGCGACGATCGAGGCAAGAGGGCGGTTGCATGGGTACTTCGATCGCAGTGGATTTCGCACCTTTTGGCAGGTACTCCGTTTAAAGCTCCAGGAGTCTGTTTGATCCTCACACAAGCTGGATCTCCGCCAGTAGCTCCCGTCCCTCTTCCATCCCACATCTCCCCAACCGTCGAATCCCATTTCCATCGACAAACAGCTTCTGCTGTACATCTCGCTTATATTCACCACGCGAAGTATCTGTACGCTCAAATCATCGCACGGAGCTGCAGAGTCGCGCTCGCATCCATAGCGATCGCCACCGACCGCTGCCCAGATGCATCGCGCAGTTGTTCGAGCGTTCCGGACGACCTACCACACCACAGTCCGAAGCATCTCACGCACCTCAGCAGCCCGTCGTCGCGCAGGCGTCTTTTCCTTCATCGCACAGCCGCCTCGCCACACTACCGCCAATGAGCCCTTGAGGTCTTCAATGTACTTTCGTCGCCTTCCTGTTGCCCTTGCGTCTAGCCTGGTTGTAGGCTACGGCGCTTGGTACTCATACAACGGCAACGGCACAAGTCCGGTCCAGGTCGTCGGTCGAAGCAGCTTCACTAGCACAGCTACGGACTCTGTGCCCACGAGAACAGTTCTGGTTGTGGGTGCGGATGAACTGAGGCAGGGCACAATCGTTGGCGAAGGCCCCGTTTCGAAACACACGACTGGTGACGGCAAGAGGATCGTCGAGATGCTTACACCCGAGCAGGCCACCGACAAGCTGCGGAATATGGAGCAGTCTTTCTCGGTGCACAGAGGCCAAGGTGTCACCCGATACGACCTCGTTCAGCTACCGAGCAACGATCCGATCGAAGACGACCATGCGGAGAAGATTGTGGAGGTACCCGACAGGTCGGAGGCTGGAACTGGCGTCAACAACGACTGGATGTTCTGGGGTGTCTTCGATGGTCACTCAGGCTGGACAACTTCTGCCACCCTCCGTGAGAGCTTGATCAACTACGTCGCACGCGAGCTCAACGACACCTACAAGGCTGCACCCAGCCAGGTCCCTACCCCCGAGTCTATTGAGTCCGCCATCAAGACTGGTTTCAATCGTCTCGATCATGAGATCGTCCACAAGAGCGTCGAGAAGGTTCTCAAGTCTAGCTCCAAGAACGTAGCTGCCGAGCTCCTCCAGCCAGCCCTCTCAGGCTCATGTGCTCTACTTTCCTTCTACGATAGCCGCAGCAAGCTCCTGAGGGTTGCTTGCACTGGAGATTCGCGTGCCGTGCTTGGACGTCGATCGGACTCTGGCAAGTGGGTTGCTACAGCACTATCTGAGGACCAGACCGGTGGCAACGAGAACGAGGCGAAGCGCATGAGAGCTGAGCACCCTGGCGAGGATGGTGTTATCAGGAACGGCAGAGTGCTAGGCGGACTGGAACCCACGCGCGCCTTTGGTGATGCTGTCTACAAATGGAGCCGCGAGACTGCCATGAAGCTCCGTGAGAGCTTCTTCGGCAGGACTCCCTCCCCTCAGCTTAAGACGCCTCCATACGTGACTGCCGAGCCTGTCGTGACGACGACGAAGATTCAGCCGGAGAAGGGAGACTTCCTCGTCCTCGCCACTGATGGTCTATGGGAAATGTTGACAAATGAGGAAGTCGTTGGACTGGTCGGGCAATGGATCGAGAAGGAGGGCAAGGTTGGCGGTTCGCCGTCCCAGCTCGAGGGTGCTTGGGCCAAGATCTTCGGTTCGTCCAAGAGCCCACTGCCGGTCGAGGAGGGCAAGCAGTCTGCTACTGGCGCAAAGGATGGCCAAAAGACACCGATCCGCCAGCAGCAATGGGGTATCGACCCTTCCGCAAAAGACCGGTTTGTGCTCAAGGATCGCAATGTGGCAACCCACCTGGTGAGGAATGCACTAGGCGGCAGCAACGATGAGCAGGTCTGCGCTTTGCTCACACTTCCTGCGCCGTTCTCGAGAAGATATCGGTAAGTAAAGCCCAATGTCCGGAATCCACGAGATACAACGCTGACCGCACATCTTCACTGCAGTGACGATCTGACTGTGCAGGTCATCTTCTTTGGCCAGACAGAGAAGACCGGCGAGGTGACCATGAACATGGATGCCAGCGCCGAGGGCCAAACACCTAAGCCGAAACTTTGAACGATCATTGATAAATGAGAGTTTAGTTCGAAGCGACGACCGGCATAGAAGTCTTGCTTGTGTTGTCAAGTCTTGGGCGATGGAGGCGTTTGGGACATTTCAAAGCGAGTCGCCATAGACGAAATCAGTTCGAAGACGACGCCCATGGGTAACCAAGGCGAAACAGGATCAGGTGCCGTCGGCCCGAGCGATGGGAAGAACCGGACTCAGCGAGCGATGACGGGGGTTTTCAATGGGAACCACATGTACCATATTCAACCCGTATTCCAATGCCAGCGTTTCATTTGAAGACGTCGCCTTACCTTACGACTAACATGTGTGTCCTCGAAGGCTTCATGGTCATCATTTCGAAATTGGTGTTTGACTTTGCCTCTTATGGGTATCTACGTGGTGGTGAACGAAACGAAGTCCCCCTTTAGGTATTGTTCTTCGGCCAGAGAAGTTTCTTTGTACGAAGACAATTGATCATGGTAATGAACACGATGATCCAAACAACTATCAGACAAGCAGTCATCACACTGCCAAAGAGCAATATCCCTTTGTTGTCGAAAATGCGTCCCATCGTTTCCGTGGCCGTGACCTATCCTCACATTGTTAATACGTTATATCTCAGGCCTCGATGACAGGCCCATCACGTGGGAGAGAAGTTGAGAACCTACAAGCGCCGTATTCGGAAACACAAAACTCCACCAAGTCATCTGAAATGGCATGCTATGACCGCCCCGAACGTACTTCCAGAGCGAGCCAACGGAGACGAGAAAGAACCACATAGACAAGCCCCACAGCCAGAGAGAGACGAGGAGAGTCACAATCTTGATGATGGGGGCGGCGTGAGGAGTGTCGAGGAAGTTTGGGGGCAGAATGATGTCTGCTTGACTACCGAGTTTGGCTGGATGATGTGATTATAAGCATTTGATGGATGCTTGGGGCTACTTAAAAGGGGCAACATACCTATGCCAGCTGCGGTGAAGCCGAAGGGACCTATTGAGATAAACTAGACGGTTCGTCAGCCCTAATACTCGGCAAGCCAGCAGGAGTGAAGTGGCCGTATTGTCCGATTTACTTACCACACCAGGTCGCTGCATATCTCTCGGTAACTTTTGCGTCATCAGTCGATACATGAAAGCGGCTGAAATCATGAACGCGATCAAGCATCCAGTGCCCTGAGTCGTTGCCGCTCCAAAAGCCAACGCGGCACGATCGATTGTGAGCTCATGGCCTGATCTCTGGGCTGAGTCGATGAGATTGCTGGCAAGGGGCGCGGTGAGAAGGAGGGGATAGGCTGGGAAGACCCAAGTTGGAGTCATCATGTGAACAGGGAAGACACTAGTGTTGATCAGTAACCGTACGTGGAAAATGTCTGTAGATGAGGGTGTCGGGCGCAAGTAGACGTACAGAGTCGACCAAAGAATCAGGTAGAGACCGGCACTGGCGGCAACGCTAAGAGCAACATATATCCAAAAGAGGACTTCCATGGTCCGAAGCAGCCAGACACCGGAGCGCGGAATACCATATTCACATATGTTTAGAAGTATAATGCCGATGCTAAACACTTTGGTTAGAGACTTCAACATACGGCAGTTTGACAAGTCACCTACGAGACGAACTACACAAACATGATTAGCGAGGATACTTCGTCATCAAGGGTCGATGCATAGTGCCAGGATGAGAAAGCTATAAGACTGGTCACTTACGAAGGCTGGGATAAAGAGTGATTCGACCTGATCAGTAAATGACTGAGTGAAACTTCCGGGTCGTAGATAGAATCGCGCCGACAGCATCAAACAGTTCGTGAGGAAGAGTGTGATGTTGAGGAGACAGAAGAAAATGCCGATACCTCTAATCCAGGTTGGACTGTACTGCACTAATCGGAGGGACATGATGTCAGTTGTATACTCAGGGTCCAAGGCCTGCCAAAGAAAACGTACGGGAGTGTAGGACGTTAGCCATACCACCAGTAGCCATTGTCTGTTTCACATGTCAGAGACTGCTCGGCTTCGAGGGGTGTTTGTTCAGCATACCATTGTGAAGAAAGTCCATCGATAGCAAGCTATGCGGTCCTTGATGCTGACTTTCCCCTCCGGCATCCCTTCATCTTTGCTAACTGCCTGCCCAAGGCTGGTGGACGTATCTGCTCGACGCTTTCGGCGGGCACTCGTTGTGGTCTGTTGCCTCTCCAACTGGGTGGGTTCTGGCATCAGATTATTGTTGCCGTTCGTGACGGGCACTTCAATTGGCGCATGAGACTCATGGCTTATGCTCTCATGTGTTGCCGAAGGTGCTGACCGGACCTGGCGTATAGGTGAGGAGGTGGGCGAGTCGAAGGCATGAGCAAAGAAGGGGATTTCTCGCTCATCCATTGGTGTTCTGTAGGCCGAGCTCTCGAAAGGTGTCGGCTCTGCAAAGCCATCGTCACTATTGCTGCTCTCGCTACTGCCACTGATAGTGCTCAGACTCCTCCTTCCACTATCATCGTGACGAACGAGCGTGGGTATGCTCGCGTGATCGGCGACACCAGTCGCTTCTGAGACTGCTTCTGAAGCCATGGCGACTGAGATCTACTTTGACTTCTGCCGTGCCCTTCTCGGACCTTTACACAAGGAAAAGGAAGCCAAGGTAGACAAGGTCGGCATCGAAAATAATGAGATCGTCGAGGATGGGCGTGATAGCAACGATCAAGGATCCTACCATAGATCCTGAAGGCGAAGCGATTGTGTCCACAACTCCAGGGTTCTCTCAATTCCGGGTTGAAGAGCGAGTGTTTCCTTGGAAGTTGTGTCGTCGAAGAGTCTTGACTCGTAGGAGACTCTTCGGTCCTGTAGCCCAGGGTACGATACCGGCAGATCCACAGCGAGTCGCGTAGATTCGGAATGAGCTCTGCTTTTCCCCTGACTTTTCAATTCAACAAATAGAGCAAATCGGACAACGACCGTAAATCGTCAGAGTTCAGTGGCGACGGAGAAACGAGTGTACCATGCAAAGACAGAGGCAGTCGCTGTTAGCAAGGGCCGAAGTTAGTCTTGGCCGGCGCCCAGGTGGTTGAGTAATAGGGCGATGATAGGCGAAGTGGGTTGCATCGGTTGTTGTGGGGGTGACGTCTGCCAGTGCATACACGAAGGATCGAGGTGAAGAAAAGAGAAATGATGCGTCTTTCATTCTGAGCATCATGTATCTCTATTAGTGATGGTAAATGACTCTGTCGCTTCATAATGCCAGAGGTGCGAAGATGGTCGTTGAAGCCGCCAAGCATTGCATCCTTGTGAGGACGGACGTCATCGTCAAGGGTGGATGTTGAAATTCATGAGACTACCGGCAGGCAATTGGCATGTCGCGTGAGAGTCTCCGGGCGACCATCACGATACTCGATGACAGGCCAATCCGGCTTACAGGCTCATTTCTTTGTTTCACTGGAAACACTTCGGGGCTTCTTGTTGTTTAGTGTCGACATAAAGTCACAGTTGACCGACTTTCCCACGTCCGTCCAAAACGGCGACGCCCCCAGATCCCCGGAAGACACGCTAACACGTGACGGTGGAGCGTTTTGTACTGAGGGTCCCTCCTTCTGACGCAACACGTTGAAGTTGCCAGCTCTCAGAAACAGCTCGAGCTCAACACGCTCCAGTTCCCTTTCCCAATTGACCTCCAGGACGACGCCTCTGGTCTACCCAAACATCTCGAGTCGACTGGATCACGACTCTTATACATCACCAAAATCCTGACACAAGACTCCGCGCAGCATGCGGTCATAGTCCCGACACCACCGTCTCCCACTATTACCAATATAGAGCATCATGTCCTTCACCAATGCGCCAGTGACCCGTCTGCTGGTCCTCGGTCTGGTTTCCGCATCTATTGGCGCAAGTCTACTAGATGTGAAGCATTACTTTTATATCATCATCGACACACATATTTGGCGCTATCGACAATTCTGGAGGCTTCTGGCGTACCAGCTATGCTACACCAATTCTACGGGAGTGCTGTTCGCAGCCATGTCGCTATACAACCTCCGAATTGTTGAGAGGATGTGGGGTCCCAGGAAATACGCTGTATGTTATGTGGTTCATATGCTTGACTCGATAGCTAATTCGATGGACAGAGCTTCATCCTGGTCTCCTTCCTCCTTACGGCGATCATCCCACCCATCATCATGATCGTACTCCGGCCGCTAACCGCCGGTGTTTTCAACTATATGCCTGCTGGCCCGACTCCGATTGTCTTCGCCGTTCTTGCCCAATACCACGCAGTGGTACCGCACATGTACAAGTACCGCATCGCAACTTCACCTGCTCCGCCCACCAATCGCCCATTCTCCGGCATCACTCTCTCCGACAAGTCCTACAAGTACGCCATCGCAATACATCTAGCACTCTTGCAGTGGCCAGGATCTCTCGTTGGCGCACTTGTGGGCTGGGCTGTGGGACAGTCCTGGAGAGAAGGCCTTGTGCCCCCAAGGATCGTGAGGTGGAGACTGCCGAGCTGGATGGTTGGGGCGAAGCCGCAGCGGAGGAGTGCTGAATTCGAGAGCATGAGGAGAAGACTAGAGGGCGAGGGTACGGCCGCGCAGGCGCAGCAGGGCGTTGCCTC